>BQNB010038291.1:0-48858 GCA_026074375.1 Tanacetum coccineum | reverse complement strand
TGACATTTCATCGAACACCTTTCACGCACTCCCCTAATCATAGAGTTTACTGAATATTTGTAAAGAACTCGGTTAGCAGCGCATTTACAAATCAATATTAATAAACGAATAATTCTTTTACCTCAACAACTATAGCGGCCCAAGTAACCATTTATTACTTCCTGCATCTAAGATAACCAAAAATGATTGAATAAGAATTACGAATCTGAAACTTTCCTATAACAAATTAAAAAAACTTTCCTGTAAACAACCACCAAAATTTTCAAAGAAGCCATCAAAAACCAACCTAAATTCACTCATGCAAACTAAATCCCTAAATTTCACACTAAAAATAAAAACAATTTTCTGTATATAAACATGAACTCAAAATTGATGATTTGTAACCACATAATGGTTTGTAATAAAGATATAATTAACATTATAAAAACTACCTTTGAAGAAAATGATGAGTAATACATACAGATCTATATGAATGCACACCGTGTGTGTATGTTTTTGTTGTATAGTGGTGATGGTGTTTGGGTTTATTTTTCTTAAGGATGATTTCCAATGAAAACTGCAACAACCCTTGATCTTCTTGCATACATGCCCATTCAATCAAACGCCATTTCCCCTTCCTATTAATGAGCACTTGTATAACTGTAAATCCAGAATGAAGCATGAAAGTGCAAAATGAGTGATGTAAATGAATGGTGTAACTGCAGATTGGAATGAATGATGTAAATAACAGTTCTTGATATTGAGTTTCAGTATGCAACATGAATTTGTACCTATGGTTGTGCAGGTAATACAAAGCATTTAAAGATACAGCCCCAGTAAATTTAGGGGCTGGATCTTTTATAAGGATAGATATATGAGAAGGATCTTTTCCATATATAAACAAAATTTCATTTCAAAAATCAAGTCTAACAGGTATTCAGAGACAAGGAATCAAGAAGAGCAAATAATCTTCACACATAGAGTACAAAAAGGCATGAGTGTGTGGGATGTGGTAAAGAGATGTGTAGATTTTGAAGACAATGAGGTATTTGCTTGATCTTCTTTCTTTCTTCTTTGGTGTTCTTCATTTGAAAATTTTCACTGGCTAAAATTGTTGCTTCTTTACATCAAATACTACTCAAACCTTTCTTCTTCATTCAATAAAATTCTTTCATCCTTATGTTATAAGTTCCTTTGTCGTATTTAGTTTTCTACAACTAACTATAAGATGTGACTCACTCTTTCTTTGTTTTTCTTCTTTTTGCACTTGCAGCCTAAATGACTCATACGTGATGCCTTATCTGACCCTCTTGTCCTTATATTGTAAGTTTTCCTGCATTTAGAGCCCAAATGACCCGGAGGTGATGGTGTTGTAGGAGCTAAAGAGGATTGGATCTTGGTTCTCAAATGAGTTTAAGATAGTTGACTTTAGTTGCTTCTATCAATTTTATGAGATGATGGTTTGAAACTTGTACAATATTAAATTTCATTATTAATTCATCCACATTAGTTTATGTTTGCAATATTTTATGTTTTTCCAATTGAAAGTTGGCTACTTTAAATTTAAATTAAGTTTCTTAAAGTCAAAAATAGAAGTATAAAAATATATACCAATCGTTGCGAGTTGATTATTCTATGCAAAGAATATGAAGTACCTTTTGATAAAATAGGAGAAGAGTTGATCAACGTGAAAATCAAATGATCATGAGTAAATGTTAACTTGTGTATCCTTGTGTATAATACGAGCATTGACTTGTGTATCCTTGCCATTTAAATGGCAACCATAAAATAAATTGTAATGTTTATCTATACTATCTATACTACATATAAAGCATTTAGCTACTTTTCTTGAAATTTCAACATCGTTGAAAAAGGTTTATTAGGAAATGTTGAAAAACTTTAAATCGGATTGAATACATACAAGCATAGGATGGAGTGGAGGTGGGTTTGGCAAACTCACCTAGGTGAGTTTCCAACTCACGCGCGAGTTGCCATGCCACCCTCCAAACTCACCTTGCCACATTAGATTTGCTTGGTGAGTTAACACTGAAAAAACCCACCTTTTGGTGAGTTTCTCACCTCACGGTGAGTTTTATTTGTGGGCCCTTCTTTTTTATTAAGTGTATTTTAATTGGTTGTGAGTGTGTGTGGATATTTAGTGGGTATATTTTATATAAAATAGGTATTTTAATGAAAGGTGAGTTTTAGTGGTAAGGTGAGTTCTTATTACGGTTGAAAAGTGAGTTGTAAGGTGAGTTTTATTTGGAGAGAGAAAGCTGATGTGGCGCTGACGTGTTAAGTGAGTTTTGCCTCACCACTCCATCCAGGCGTTGTAATTGTTTATTACCACCCAATCTTGAATGTTGAAAAGTTGAAACTATTTTAGGAAGTTCTTATTAATTTCGGTTGTAAACATAGAAGGTCTACTATATTCGCGAGTGTTGAATAATTTCGGTTGGAAAATGGAAAGTCTTCAATAATTTTGGTTGGAAAAAGAAGGTGTTGGTTGTCATACACACATCATGGTTGTCCATTACTACATAGGATTCTATTGGCGACAAATTTTTAAAGTCTTTAAATTTGAAGTTCAAATTTAAACAAAGATGCATATATAAACAACCCATGAAACCTTGATTCATATCATAATTGCATTAGCATATCAGAAGAAGAAGAAGACAAGAGATGGAACTAGAAAATTAAAGAAACGTTGATGATGATTTTGAGGTTCGTTTTGAATGTTGAATGTTACACGAAACACTTATCACAATATCGTATATCGTTAATTATCTACCGATAGGAATTTCCGCCGTTATGCGCGGGTACTCGTCTAGTTTATTATTTAGTGTATAGTGGGTCCCAATTTAATTTTAAAATTCTTTAATAAGTACTAATTTAATATATTTTATTTTTTGATGATTCTTAATTTTGAACAATTAATACTTATTATCGTATGCCCTTAAGGCATAGGTTAACAAAACTCTATATATAAAGCAAGTTGTTAACTAAAGAGTAAAGTGCAAAATACATCCTTGTGGTTTAAGAAAAAATCGTCTCACGTCCCTCGTCAATACTTCGCGCAGATTTCATCCTTCCATTAGTAAAATGAGGCACCATGCATCTCTGAGGACGAACGGTGCAAATAATTTGTCAGTTAAGAGGGAAAAAGTAAGGCAAAAATACATCCCTGTAGTTTGCAAAAAGTATGTCTCACATCCTCACGTGACCAACATTTTTCCCCCTTAACTGAGAAATTATTTGCACCGTTCGTCCTTAGGGATGTATGGTGCCTCATTTTACTAACGGATAGATGAAATATGCGCGAAGTATTGACGAGGAAAGCGAGACGTTTTTTTCGTAAACCACATGAATGTATTTTGCACTTTAGTCTTGCCTTACATTCTTATTTTTTTGGTATAAAACGAGCAGATGAAGATAACGTATTAATAATAGTGGCTCAAAACCACTAATTACATGTCAGAGTCAAAGCATACTACCAAAGCCCATTCTTAATGGTTGATAGGCCCAACATGATCCCATGCCGCATAAAGTTTGGGAGCGCTTCTTAGGCCATATAGCATACATGTATGGGACAACTGTCTCTCAACTGTCACTAACAGTTAAGATGTACGATCTCACAAATGAAAACGGGAGACACACAGAACTAGAAACATAAGAGATGGGCAGGACCACGTACGAACCGTACCAAACCAAGGAGGGAATAGTCATCCTTGTCTGCCTATCAAATCATCAACACATGGCTCACTTGCAGCCGTGGATCTCCCTTACGGGTCTATCCCATAAACTCCTAAATGATCCTCTATAAATAAAGAGCATCACACACATGCAAAGAGATCACTCACATATTTTACACATCATTTCACAAAGTAAACACACACTTATTGTTTAAGTGTTACACAAACTTCTTGATTCTTAATCGTTCTTTTGGGTTATTATCATTTTACACGAAAAAACGAATAATACAAGCATCATAAGACATCTCTTAGTCACGTTTTACATAACTTACTTACGTTAACAGATGAGATTATGACAAAGTAACTTAAACCGAAGTTTACAATATGAAATGACACGAAAAGATATTTAAGCAAAAATGTTAATATTCAAGACCATTAATTTAATTAACCATTTCAAAAGTTTTCACAACATTCAAAATCTATTTTCAAGTAGCCATTAGAAAAAGAGATTTGTATAAATTTTACTATCAAATAAATATATATTAAAAGTTAGTTTATTTCAGAGGTTAAATCTCTTGAAAAGAAATACAAAGAGGATAGAAAATGTAAAATAAACAAAATTAAAATAAAATATTACTTAAAGTTAATATACAAATATGTTATTAAGTTTTTTTTTTAAATTTGTCTAAGTTACTGAACTTTCGTTTTTTCATTTAAGTTACTAAACTTATAAAACATGTCATTTAAGGTCACAGAATTTATAAAAAATGTTCGGGTAAGTTACTGAATTTATAAAAACACGATATTTATATTACTTAACTTATCAAAATTATGCATTCAAGTCACTCAGATTAACACTAAAAAATGTTTTCTATAAGGCTACTTTTATCGGTACCGTGAATATGTCACAATTGTCTGGTGAGGCACATAGTCACGCGTGAGGCCTCCTAATCAAGGTTTTCAAGATCGGGATCCTACCCATGATCGTTCGCGTCTTTGTAAGATCGCGATCGTAAGATCGGATCGGGATCTTAAGATCTTACTATAATGTCATTTCCTTAATAGTCTTTGTAATATTATACAAATCTACAAATAGTTATATATCATAAACATAAAATTTATATGAATATGTTAATACAAATAAACCGGTTAAAACAAAACGTTTTTGCAATCAACTTAAACTAAGGTTTTATTAATGACAAAACATATTCATTTTTCCCAACCATTCTTCTCAAACCTCTTATCATCTCAAAACATGATCTCTTTACTATTTTCCATCTTTGTAGAAAAACATGCAACTTGAAAAAGTATACAAATCTTTTAAAACCCTAACTTTACACAAATTAATCTTACACTTTTTAATTTAATTATTTCATTTTGTATATAATCAAATGCAGCAAATCCAAGGAAAATCTCATAAGATTACACAAGATTTCTCAAGATTTTGCAAATCAAAATCCGGATTTAGTTACTGTTTGCCGGTGCCCTTAGTTTTGCAAGCCGGTGCCATTGGTAAACAGCACCGGCAGAACCGGCCTACAGTAAATTTTTTGGCTATAAATACCAAGCCATTTCTCATGTTTTCACACACCTTTCTCATACAATCTTCTCTCTAATCAACTGATCTCTCTCTCTCTAGCATCTCTTTCTAAATCTTGTGTAGGTAATTCACTTCAAGAAAGGAATTGCCAAATACGCGAAAGTTTCAAGCACGCCTCAAAAGTGCCTTGATCTTGATTCTTCTTACCTCATTCAAGAGATCATTTTGCTGTAATCTATTGTTGTATTGTTAGTTGTACATCAAGTGTAGTTGTGTTATTATCGATTCTCGTGTGTGAGAAATTCGGTGATCATCTTTGTAATCTTTAGAAGTGTACCATCGTTGTGAAGGCTTCTCCGCCAAGTGAAAGGAGCTCGGTGACTAGTGTTTAACAAACTCTCGAGTAGGTGACTCGGGGAGTGGAGTAGGGCAAGGAAGGTGTCCTTGTAGCCGAACCACTATAAATACTTGTGTCCCGGTGATATCTTTCTATTCTCTCTTTTCCTTTGCATCTCTTACTTCTTATCTATCTAATATCAATATCTAGATCACTTCACTAAAAAGTTTCAAACAAAGTATTTTACAAGTTTTTAAAGACCAAAAATTTAGAAAACTATTCAACCCCCCCTTCTAGTTTTCCACAATTGGCATCAAGAGCTAGGTTACCAAAGTTTTAAAATAAATTGTATTTTAATCTTTAAACGATTATGGATTCGGAAAACTACAAAGAAGGTCAATCTATGCAATGACCACCTCTCTTCGAGGCAAATTGTTTTATTTATTGGAAAAACTGTTTTGAAACGTACGTGAAGTCTAAGGATGTTGATCTTTGGTATATCATTGCTCATGGTAACTACAAAACTACCACCAAATATAAGGATGGCAAGGATGTTGTTACACCATATGAAAAGCTTGATGAAAATAAAAAGAAAATGCTTTCCAAAAATGATGAAGCTAAAATGGTTTTATATAATGCTTTACTTAAAAAGGAATATGAAATTTTTTCGTGTGTGACACAGCTCAAAATGTTTGAGATTCTTTAATAACTACTCATCAAGGCAACAAACAAGTTAAAGATAATAAAATAGACCTTTTTGTTCAAAAATATGAGGAATTTTCAATTACCGACGATGAAACCATTGATTGTGCCTTTTCTAGATTTAATACCATCATTACTTCTCTTAAAGCACTTGATGGGTCTTTTTCAAGTCGTAACCATGTCAGGAAATTCTTGAGGGCTCTTCTATAAAAATGGAGACCAAAGGTAACGGCGATAGAGGAATCCAAAGACTTGTCAAAGCTATCTCTAGACGAACTTGTTGGCAACCTCAAAGTCTATGAGGTAGTTCTTGAGAAGGACTTGAAGATTACAAATAACAAGAAAGAAAAGTACAAATCTCTCGCACTTAAAGCAAAACAAGTCTTGAGTGATGATGATACATCTTCTTCGGATAGCAATGATGAGGAATATGCAATGGCCGTAAGGGATTTCAAGAAATTCTTTAGAAGAAGAGGCAAGTTTGTCCGACAACCTTATGACGACAAAAAGAACTTCCGAAAAATCAAGGAAGAGAAAAGGGAAGATCGAAGATGCTTCAAGTGTGGTGATCCAAATCACTTCATTAGCGATTGCCCTAAAAACTATTCCGGTGAACAAAAGGCATTCGTTGTCGGAAGTTGGAGCGATAGTGGAGATGACTCAAAGAAAGAAGAGATTTGTCTCATGGGTCACTCAAACGAGGTACTATCCGATAATCTTTACTATAGTAGTTCATCTTTAGATAACGAATCTAGGCAAAATGAGTATGACAAACTTGGTCAAATTAGTCTTAGGATAATTAACAAAAACAAACGTCTAAAGGCTAAAAATGAATCACTCAAAAAGACCATTAACGAACTTAAAACCAAGCTAGACATATTAGAAAAGGGTAAGGAAACTAGTAGCAATTGTGATGCTTGTGATGAACTTAGATTAGAAGTTAACTCTCTAAAACTAAAACTAGCTAGTTTCGAGTATAGTAGTTCGTCTTTACAAAAAATGGTCGAAATGCAAAAACCGTCAAAAGACAAGTGTGGATTAGGATACACCGAGACTATAGCTTCCTCTAGAAACACTAAAATCAAAAATCTAGGAGATCAACTTAAAAAGCTCTCTGTAGAACCGGCTTGCCGGTGCCATTCACCAACAGCACCGGCTAGTTCAAACGAACAGCACCGGCTGTCTGATGACAGTGCAGAAAAGAAAGAAGACTTAGAAACCAACGTAATTAAACAAAATGACTCCGTTCTAATTACCAAAAAGTCTATTTTAGGTACACCAAAAGGTAACAAACAACCACCAATTCTAAAACTTGGTCAAGGACATGGAAAAAGTAAAATCCAAACGCCCCCTAAAACGACCCATAAGAGACCTAGTAGCCTATACCCCAAAAGCGATTATCGCCAAGTAGTTTGGAACTATGGAACACAACATGAACAACAGTTTCAACCTCCTATGTATAATCAATGGAGTCCTTTTCCTCCGTTTCCATACATGGGACAACCAAACGGTATGCATAACACTAACGGACCCATGAGATATTGGGGACCAAATGCTTGAGTTGTTTTATGTATCCAAACATATCTAGGGTTTTCTTGATTAGGGTTTTGATTTTGAAGGCTTGGTTAGGGTTTACATCTTGTTTTCATCATCCTACTTATCTTCTAAAAGGTCCATACCTATTGATGGAGGTAATGTGTTGTTTGGTAGTAACACTAAAAGCAAGATCATCGGTAAAGGTACAATTTCTCATAACTCTCTCACCATCAATGATGTTAGTCACGTTGAAAATCTTAGTTTTAATCTTCTTACAGCGAGCGACAAAAAAGAAAAAAAAAAAAAAAAAAAATATAAAGATAAAATAAGGGAAGGGTCGAAAATTTGCGATAAAAAGTGCAATGTACTATTTAGTGAAACCGGTAGCAAAATAATTAAAAATGGCATAACCTTAGGAAAAGGAATTAGGAAAAATGGCCTCTACATTATGAAAATGGGGAACTCACCAAAAGAAGTCCTTTGTCTAACCTCTATAGATGATACTTCGACCTTATGGCATCGAAGATTGGGTCACGCAATCATGCACTTAATACAATCGTTATCCATCTAAAGAACTTGTTAGAAACTTTACCAAAAACTAAATTTTTGAAAAACATTTTTTGCGACCTTGCAAACGTTTAGAAAACAAGTACATGAAAGTCATAAGGCTAAAAACATGGTTTCTACTTCTAAATGTTTAGAACTTTTGCATATGGACTTGTTTGATCCGTCGGCCGTCCAAAGTTACGGAGGCAACATCCTACCCATTGTCACGTTGAAGATTATTTTTCCCCCCAAAAGAAAAAAAAAAAATACACTGGACAAGATTTTTAAAACATAAAAATGAAGCTTTTGATCACTTTGAAATCCTAAGTAAAAAGATTCAAAACCAAAAGGGTTGCCCCATTATTTCAATACGTACGGATCATGGTCGGGAATTTGATAATGAAGTACAATTCAGAGCTTTTTGTGATGCTAATGGCATTACTCATAATTTTTCGGCTCCACGTACTCCACAATCAAATGGGGTAGTAGAACGTAAGAATAGAACCTTACAAGAAATGAGTAGAACATTGCTAAATGAACAATCAATTCCTCAAAAGTTTTGGTGCAATGGCGTTTACACCTCCACCTACATTCTAAATAGAATTCTTATTAGACCTTTCCTTGGAAAAACTCCTTATGAGCTTTTCAAAGATAGAAAACCCAACTTAGAATATTTCAAAGTTTTTGGTAGTAAATGTTTCATTTTAAATACCAAAGACTACCTTACCAAATTCGACCCTAAATCAACCGAAGGTATTTTCCTAGGATATTCCCCTAATAGTAAAGCTTATGTAGTTCTAAATAAAGAAACCATGAAAGTCGAAGAATATCTCAATGTCAAGTTTGATGAAACTCCTCCTCCTAGTTCACCTCCTTTAATAGATGATGACTTACTAGAAGTCGACATCATAGAAAACCAAAATAAAGACTTAGAAGTCAAGAAAAATGAACCATTAAATAAACAAATCTCAAACATCAAAGAATCTAAAGACCATCCCTTAGAAACCGTCATAGGAAACCTTAATCAAAGGACTCTAAGATCTCAAGTTCAAAATCAAAGCAACTTCTTTTGTTTTGTCTCCTCTGAAAGAACCCAAAAACATAAATAAGCATACAAGACGAAAGTTGGATTATGGCTATGCAAGAAGAACTAAACAATTTTAAATCCAATGAACCCACCCACACCCCCCCTCGTAAAATAAAAAACCGGTTGGTCTTGTTTCCCTCCTCCCAAAATCAAACTGTCCATCGTACAAAATTGGGTCTTCAACAAACTTGAACGAAAATTGTGTCGAGTCAAAAACAAGCTAGACTTGTAGCACAGGATAACAATCACCAAGACGGAATCGACTTCAATGAAACTAGCCCCGGTGGCAAGATTAGAATCTAAAGCCTTTTGCGTATGGCATGTGCTTATGACTTTAAACACTTTCAAATGGATGCAAAAGTGCTTTCCTAAAATGGTTTTATAAACGATAGAAGTTATGTAGCCTAACCTCCCGGTTTTTTGTAATTTTTGAAAAACTAATCATGTGTTTAAACTCAAAAAAGCTCTCTACGGTCTCAAACAAGCACCCAAAGCTTGGTATGATCATCTCAAAGCCTTTCTTCTTGATCATAAGTACACCATGGGCTTAGTAGATAACACCTTATTTACTAAGAAAAAGGATTCACATATCATCATTGTCCAAATCTAGAGAGAGATGTGTGGACGACATCATCTTCGGATCAACTTGTCAAGACTTATGTTAAGATTTTCTATTCTCCCAAAATCAATGCACGATGAGTTTAAAATGAGCAAAGATGGGTGAATTGAATTTCTTCCTTGGTTGCATAATCAAACAATCAAAGATGGGAATATCTTCAACCAATCTAAATATGTAGAAAGAAATGTTGAAAAAATTCGGTCTTGAAACCGCCAAACCAATCAAAACTCCTATGTCCTCCGAAACCAAACTCACCCGTGATGAAAAAGGCGAACCCATCGACGACACTAAATATCGTGGTATGATTGGTAGTTTACTCTATCTAACCGCTAGTCGCCCTGATATCATGTTTAGTGTATGTCTTTGCGCTCGTTTTCAAGAAGCTCCCTAGACACTCACCTCGAATCCCGTAAAACGAATCTTCCGTTACATCAAAGGTACTTCTCACCTAGGCTTATGGTATCCTAAAGGAACTGGTCTTGAGACTATTGTCTATGCCGATTCCGACCACGCGGGAGACTATGTCGACCGAAAAAGCACTAGTGGTGTATGTACTTTCGTAGGGTGTTGTCTCACCTCATGGATGTCCAAGAAACAAACCGCCTTAGCTATCTCAACCACCGAAGCCGAATACGTGTCCGCCGGAAAAGCTTGTCAACAAGCCTTATGGATGAAACAAGCTCTAGTAGATTATGAAGTTAAGTTAAATGACGTACCTGTTCTTTGTGACAATAAAGGAGCCATAGACTTGAGCAAAAATCCCGTTCTTCACTCTCGCACTAAACATATAGAAATCCGTCATCATTTTCTCCGAGATAACGTTCAAAAAGGTAATATCTCCATCGAAAAGGTTGCGTCCGAAGACAATATTGCCGACATTCTAACCAAACCCCTCAAAAGAGAACCTTTTAATCTTCTTCGACTAGGTCTTGGATTAATGGAACCAACCATTTAAAACACTTTTCTTTTAATTCTTCCTCATTTGTGTCATATCATTTTCTCATCTCTTACTACATTGCTTAATACAAATAAAAACGTTTTTGTATGACTTGTCTAATGAACGTATTCATAGAAACACATGGTCAATATGTCGTTTCAAACACGTTCATTGTAGCTACATTAAAAGGAGGCTTAGAGTTTTTCTATCAAAATAAAACAATTTTTTTGTATCATCGAGTCAAGAAAAACTGCACCTCCAACATATCAAATTTTTCTCAAAAAAAACTCTACCAAAAATCCTGTCTGCCCGTTTGCCGGTGCCATTCACTTTTCAAACCGGTGCCCTTCTTTAAATAGCACCGGCAGAACCGGCAGGACTGTTCTCAGGTATTATTATACGAATTTTTCAAATTTAAATCAAACTTTGCCCTCCTTGTCACATCACTTAGGTTCTAAGAGTAGAAGTTGACCCTTACCGCAATCTCATCATTAGATTTTAAGCAAATTAGGAAGCAAAACATTTAAGTCTAACATAATTCTCTTCTATAAATAGTACATCATTTTGCTCTTCTCCTTCATCTATCTCTCTTGTCATACCTTTTCTTCACAATGCCTAAAGAGAATAAAACTAATCTAAAACGAACCGCAAGAATGAGTGTTAGGCCTTGTTGCTTTAGCAATCCAAAAACCGCATCTCCTCCCTATCAACCATTCTCTCCACCATCGGACTACACATCGGGAGATCCACCAACTTCTCCGATAATCTCTCCACCGCTATCTCCAATTAAAACTAACTCAAATGAAAATTGCTTGCTTACACCTAAGACAACTCCTCCTCTATTAACTTCACCACCACCCGCTCCTACCCAACCGTCCAAGCTCACTTCACCGATAACTATTAACCTTGACCCCATTGAACTCTTGTTTGCTACTCCACCATCTTCTCCATCTCTACTTGATGTGCTAGGTGATCTTCCACCGTCAACAACTAATCCATCACCTCCTAGACCATCCTTTGCAACCATTGAACGTATGGCGAATGAGCCACCTCCTATTCCTCCTATGAACTCCTCTTTTCCTTTGCCAACTCCGGAACTAGAACCAACACCTCCTCCACTCCCTCCTCAATGCTTGCCTCCTCCACCACCTCAATTCCCTCCTCTTCCGCCATTGGGACCTAACAACCCTTTTCCTTTGCTCACCCATGAAATGTTTTGTGAACATTGCCAAAGAACTCAAGTCTTGATCGACAACCTCCAAGGAGAAATGAGATTCATTCTCAATCACATTCTCGACCGCCTAAATGTCATAACTCACAATATCAAATAAATAGGACATTAAGTAGTAGAATAAAACTAAGTAGATTCAATAGGAATCCTTCGAATCTCTTGTTGTTGTATTGTCTTTTATGTTATTGTACCTGAATAAAGGCCATTTGTGTTTGGACATTTGTTATTTTCTTCAAAAATTATGTGTAAAATTCGTGGACTTTGACTTTTTAAGTCAGTCGGTGCCCTTCTCTAACAAACCGGTGCCCTTCATTGTACAGCACCAACTATCCGGTTCTACAGTAGGCTTCTTTATTTTTTTGGACCTCTAACTTTTCTTAGTAGGTACTCACAAAGCAAGGGGGATCATTCTTATTGTTTTCTACTGATTTGTTATGTAGAATTCATCAAGGGGGGGGGGTTTCCAATCTTGATATTATCTCATATAAGTTTTTGTACATTCTTCACCCACATTTTTGTTTTGACAAAAAGGGGGAGAAAGAAAGTGACCAAATCTAGATATAAATCTAATCATCCATTTAACCTAATATGTTTTGTCATCAACAAAAAGGGGGAGATTGTTAATACAAATAAACCGGTTAAAACAAAACGTTTTTACAATCAACTTAAACTAAGATTTTATTAATGACAAAACATATTCATTTTCCCATCTTTCTTCTTCAAACCTTTATCATCTCAAAAACAATTGATCTCTTTACTATTTTCCATCTTTTAGAAAAACATGCAACTTGAAAAAGTACACAAATCTTTTTAAACCATAACTTTACACAAAATCATCTTACACTTATTAATTTAATTATTTCATTTAGTGTATAATCAAAGGCAGCAAATCCAAGGAAAATCTCATAAGATTACACAAGATTTCTCAAGATTTTGCAAATCAAAATCCGGATTTAGTTAATGTTTGCCGGTGCCCTTAGTTTTGCAAACCGGTGCCATTGGTAAACAGCACCGGAAGAACCGGCCTACAGTAAAATGTTTGGCTATAAATACCAAGCCATTTCTCATGTTTTTACACACCTTTCTCATCTAATCTTCTCTCTAATCAACTGATCTCTCTCTCTCTCTAGCATCTCTTCTTCTAATTCTTGTATAGGTAATTCACTTCAAGAAAGGAATTGCCAAATACGCAAAAGTTTCAAGCATGCATCAAAAGTGTCTTGATCTTGATTCTTCTTCTTACTTCTTTCAAAAGATCATCTTGCTGTGATTAATTGTTGTATTGTTAGTTGTACATCAAGTGTAGTTGTGTTATCATCGATTCTCGTGTGTGAGAAATTCGGTGATCATCTTTGTAACCTATAGAAGTGTACCATCGTTGTGAAGGCTTCTCCGCCAAGTGAAAGGAGCTCGGTGACTAGTGTTTAACAAACTCTCGAGTAGGTGACTCGGGGAGTAGAGCAGGGCAAGGAAGGTGTGCTTGTAGCCGAACCACTATAAATACTTGCGTCCCGGTGATCTCTTTCTATACTCTATCTTTTCTTTACTCTTATATCTTTTACTTATTAATTGTCAAACATCAATATCTAGATCACTTCACAAAAAGTTTCAAAAGTGTTAAACAAATCTAAAAAGATCGAAAAATCTTGGAAAAACTATTCAACCCCCCCTTCTAGTTTTCCACAATTGGCATCAAGAGCTAGGTTATCAAAGTTTTTAAAATAAATTGTATTTTAAATCTTTAAACGATTATGGATTCGGAAAACTACAAAGAAGGTCAATCTATGCAACGACCACCTCTCTTCGAGGCAAATTGTTTTATATATTGGAAAAACCGTTTTGAAACTTACGTGAAGTCTAAGGATATTGATCTTTGGTATATCATAGCTCATGGTAACTACAAACCTACCATCAAAGACAAGGATGGCAAGGATGTTGTTACACCATATGAAAAACTTGATGAAAATCAAAAGAAAATGCTTTCCAAAAATGATGAAGCTAAAATGGTTTTATACAATGCTTTACCTAAAAAGGAATATGAAAGAATTTTCATGTGTGACACGGCTCAAAATATTTGGGATTCTTTAATAACTACTCATCAAGGTAACAAACAAGTTAAAGATAATAAAATAGATCTTTTTGTTCAAAAATATGAGGAGTTTACGATTACCGATGATGAAACCATTGATTGTGCCTTTTCTAGATTTAATACCATTATTACTTCTCTTAAAGCACTTGATGAATCTTTTTCAAGTCGTAACCATGTTAGGAAATTCTTGAGGGCTCTTCCATCAAAATGGCGACCAAAGGTAACGGCGATAGAGGAATCCAAAGACTTGTCAAAGCTATCTCTAGACGAACTTGTTGGCAACCTCAAAGTCTATGAAATAGTTCTTGAAAAGGACTTGGAGATTGCAAAGAACAAGAAAGAAAAGTACAAGTATCTCGCACTCAAAGCAAGACAAGTCTTGAGTGATGATGATACATCTTTCTCGGATAGCAATGATGAGGAATATGCAATGGCCGTAAGGGATTTCAAGAAATTCTTTAGAAGAAGAGGCAAGTTTGTCCGAAAACCCTATGACGACAAAAAGAACTTCTGAAAAATCAAGGAAGATAAAAAGGAATAACGAAGATGCTTCAAGTGTGGTGATCCAAATCACTTCATTAGTGATTGTCCCAAAAAAAATTTCGGTGATCAAAAGGCATTCGTTGTCAGAAGTTGAAGCGATAGTGGAGATGACTCAAAGAAAGAAGATATTTGTCTCATGGCTCACTCAAACGAGGTATTATCCGATGATACTTAATATAGTAGCTCATCTTTAGATAACGAATCTAGGGAAAATGAGTATGACAAACTTGGCCAAATTAGTCTTAGAATTATCAACAAAAACAGACATCTAAAGACTAAATATGGATTGCTCAAGAAGACCATTAACGAACTTAAAACCAAGCTAGACGTATTAGAAAAAGGTAAAGAAACTAGTAGCCATTGTGATGCTTGTAATGAACTTAGATTAGAAGTTAACTCTCTAAGACTAAAACTAGCTAGTTTCGAGAATAGTAGTTCATCTTTACAAAAAATGGTCGAAATGCAAAAACCGTCAAAAGACAAGTGTGGATTAGGATACACAGAGACTATAGCTTCCCCTAGAAACACTAAAATCAAAAATCTAGGAGATCAACTTAAAAAGCTCTCTATAGAACCGGCTTGCTGGTGCCATTCATCAACAGCCCCGGCCAGTTTAAACGAACAACACCGGCTGTCTGATGACAGTGCAGAAAAAGGAAAAGAATTGAAAACCAACGTAGTTAAACAAAATGACTCCTTTCTAATTACCAAAAAGTCTATTTTAGGTGCACCAAAAGGTAACAAACTACCACCAATTCTAAAGCTTGGTCAAGGACATGGAAAAAGTAAAATCCAAACGCCCTATAAAACGACCCATAGGAGACCTAGTAGCCTATACCCCAAAAGCGATTATCGCCAAGTAAATTGGAACTATGAAACACAACATGAACAACAATTCCAACCTCCTATGTATAATCAATGGTGTCCTTTTCCTCCATTTTCATACATGGGACAACCAAACGATATGTATAACACTAACGGACCCATGAGATATTGGGGACCAAATGCTTGAGTAGTTTTATGCATCTAGGTACATCAAAAGGTGAAACTTGACCCGGATGAATGGATCCAAGATAGCGGTTGTACTAGACACATGACCGGAAACAAAGATCTCTTCTCATCTTATAAACCTTTTGATGGAGGTAACGTGTTGTTTGGTAGTAACACTTAAAGCAAGATCACCGATAAAGGTACGATTTCTCATAACTCCCTCACCATCAATGATGTTAGCCATGTAGAAAATCTTAGTTTTAATCTTCTTAGCATAGGTCAAATTTGCGATAAAAAGTGCAATGTACTATTTAGTAAAACCGGTAGCAAAATAATTAAAAACGGCATAACCTTAGGAAAAGGAATTAAGAAAAATGGCCTTTACATTATGAAAATGGGGAACTCACCAAAAGAAGCCCTTTGTCTAACCTCTATAGATGATACTTTGACCTTGTGGCATCGAAGATTGGGTCATGCCAATATGCGACTTATACAATCGCTATCATCTAAAGAACTTGTTAGAAACTTACCAAAACTAAAGTTTAAAAAACATTTTTGCGACGCTTGCAACGTTGGAAAACAAGTACATGAAAGCCATAAGGCTAAAAACATGGTTTCTACTTCTAAATGTCTATAACTTTTGCATATGGACTTGTTTGGTCCGTCGGCCGTTGAAAGTTATGGAGGAAACTTTTACACTTTGGTCATTGTTGACGACTATTCAAGGTACACTTGGACAAGATTTTTAAAACATAAAAATGAAGCTTTTGATCATTTTGAAATTCTAAGTAAAAAGATTCAAAATCAAAAGGGTTTCCTCATTATTTCAATCCGTACGGATCATGGTCGGGAATTTGATAATGAAGTACAATCCAGAGCTTTTTGTGATGCTAATGGCATTACTCATAACTTTTCAGCTCCACGTACTCCACAATCAAATGGGGTATTAGAACGTAAGAATAGAACACTACAAGAAATGAGTAGAACATTGTTAAATGAACAATCAATTCCTTAAAAAATTTAGTGTAATGCCGTTGACACCTCCACCTACATTCTAAATAGGATTCTTATTAGACCTTTCCTCGGGAAAACTCCTTATGAGCTTTTCAAAGGTAGAAAGCCCAACTTAGAATACTTTAAAGTTTTTGGTTGTAAATGTTTTATTTTAAATATCAAATACTACCTTACCAAATTTGACCATAAATCGACCGAAGGTATTTTCTTAGGATATTCCCCTAATAGTAAAGCTTATGTAGTTCTAAATAAAGAAACCATGAAAGTCGAAGAATCTTTCAATGTCAAGTTTGATGAAACTCCTCCTCCTAATTCTCCTTCTTTAGTCGATGATGACTAACTAGAAGTCGACATCATAGAAAACCAAAGAAAATACTTAGAAGTCAAGGAAAATGAACCATTAAACAAACAAATCTCGAACATCAAAGAATCTAAAGATCATCCCTTAGGAACCGTCATAGGAAACCTAAATCAAAGAACTCTAAGATCTCAAGTTCAAAACCAAAGCAACTTCTTCTGCTTTGTCTCTTCCGTAGAACCTAAAAACATTAAAAAGGCTATACAAGACGAAAGTTGGACTATGGCTATGTAAGAAAAGTTAACTCAATTTAAAACAAATGACGTTTGGTGTCTTGTTCCTCCTCCTAAAAACCAAACTATCATCGGTACAAAATGGGTCTTTAAAAACAAACTTGACGAAAATGGTGTCGTATCTAGAAACAAAGCAAGACTTGTTGCACAAGGATACAATCAACAAGAAGGAATAGACTTCGATGAAACCTATGCCCCGGTGGTAAGATTAGAATCTATAAGAATCCTTCTTGCGTATGCTTGTGCTCATGACTTCAAACTCTTTCAAATGGATGTCAAAAGTGCTTTCCTTAATGGTTTTATAAACGAAGAAGTGTATGTAGCCCAACCTCCCATCTACTTGCTCAAATGAACCTATTCCAACTTACGCATCTTAAGAAATCTAAAAATCAAACGCTTAAAACCTTTCTCTTAAATACTTCCTCATTTGTGTCAATTCATTTTCTTACCTCTTACTACATTGTTTAATACAAATAAAAATGTTTTTGTATAACTTGTCTCGTAAACGTATACAAAGAAACACATGGTCAATATGTCATTTCAAACACGTTCATTGTAGCTACATTTAAAGGAGGTTGGGTTTTTCTCTCAAATTAAAACAAAATGTTTCTTGTCTTCGGTCGAGAATAACTGCAACCTACAACATTTTATCAACTTTACTCAAAAAAACCATACTACAAAAAAACCTGTCTGCCATCGGCCGGTGCCATGCAAATTTCAGCCGGTGCTCCTTTTAGATGAGCAAACGACAGGTAACCGCAGACATGTGCTAAGTTATTAATATACGAATTTTCAATTTAGAACTAAGTTTCCCCTACCTTGTTCACATCATTAGGCTTAGAATAGGAAGTTGACATTTGGCATAATCTAATCATTAGATTTTAACTAAATTAGTAAGCAAAACATTTAAGTCCACCTCAAATCTTCTTCTATAAATGAGTGCACCATTTTTTGCTCTTCTCCTTACCTTTCTTCACAATGCCTAATCTAAAATGAACCGCAAGAATTAGTGTTAGGCCATGTTGCTTTGTCAATCCAAGAACCTCTTCTCCTCCTTATCAACCATTCTCTCCACCATCGGACTACACATCGGGAGCCCCACCAACTTCTCCAATAACCACTCCACCACCATGTGTGCATATAAGATGAGAAAGTGACATATGAGCAAGTCCTTTTCATGTGTGCATATAAGATGAGAAAGTGACATATGAGCAAGTCCCTTTCATGCACAAAGATCCCATTTGACTTATACATGTGATGCTTGATCACATGTTACACATTAGACCAATAAAAAAAAAAAAAAAAAAAAAAAAAAAAATCCATTGAACCAAGACTTGTTATAACTTGAAACTTGATCCTAATAATTTAAACCCTTAGTCTCGTGGGTGTGTTTTCGGCCCCGAGCTTGGGTATACAACACCTTGTGTTATGTTGGTCACTTGTTACAACAAACCATGAAAACCTAGACCACCCTTTTCCTATATATACCTTGCTATAACACATATTAGGTCATTTATTCTTTCTATAGCCTCACCAAAAAATTTCCATCTCTCGTCTCCCTCTCTCTAGCTCACGACAACAAACACCCTTAATATGGTTTCTATAACTTTGATTTCTAGCAAGATACAAGTATACCAAATTCATTTCTAAGGTTTTCTTTAAAAAAAGGTGGTTTGAAGTATTGGTTCTTTGATTTAAGGGTTTTTCTCAAGATCTAAAAGTTAGGGTTTCTAATTTTATTAGTGGGTTTTCAAGATCTAGTGATTTTGGGTATAGATCTTGTGTTGTTGCTTCTTGATCTTTATTCTTGTAAGCATTTCTTGATCTTTCTTTGATACTTTCCTTTCATTCTTATGAGATCTTATTCATGCTTAAGAATCCATGTGTTTGTGGTACTTTTTACAAAAAGAAATGAATTTGTATTTTTGTCATCTTTTATAAAAAAATGGAAGTATCATGTTTATGACTTTGCGATCTTGGTGAGATGAGTTGAAAAGTGAGTTGCAACAATAGAAATGAAGGGATTATGTTAGTTTTAGGTGTGGTTTGATTGTGGAGTAGTTGTTCTATTTAGCAGTACTTTGATCGTTCATTCAGCAGTACTTTGACTTTTGGCAGAACTTTGACCTTTTGACTTGTATTTCCCAACACAAGATCCATACATCCATATGTTGTGTTTTAACTTTTGAAAGATTATAAAACAAGATTTTAAAAATAATGATGTTACTTAGTTACACTAGTTAAATATTATGTTCTTGGTGAGATAAGAGTTGAATGAGAGTTGCAACAATAGAAATTAAGGGATTGGGTTAGTTTTAGGTGTGGTTTTGTTGTAGTTTAGTTGTGAATGGAGATTAGGCTAGACTATGCACTATTGTGAAGTTTGGTGTGATTTTTGGAAGCGTTTGTGAAACGTATAGCAACACATATATATTGATTAGTATCATTTAAAGACGTTGTTAACATATTTTAGGAAAAGCATTAAAGTTACTAAAAATAGTAAGTTTGGTGAGTTTTAGCAAGATGAACATGGAAGTTAAACGTTTAGATTTCTCTAGTGCACTTAAGGAAACATGGAAACTTAATAAATATAGGAGACGGTATTAACGTCCCGAAACTAAAAACTTTCCTAAAATAGAAACTTACTAAAAATGGTGGTTTTTGATTAAACGCCGAAACTTAACGAAAAACTATATGATTTTATTTCGTCATGATTTGATAATCAAACCAAAGCAAACACACATGGATGTCTTTTAGTGATGAACATATTGTGCAATTCTTGGCATACTTTTTGTGTTTCTAAGACGCGTTATTATTCTAGGTCGCGGCTAGATTTCTATATCATCTTTTACTTGCGTGATTTATCATTTGATCATCTTGCTAAGGTGAGTTCATAGCCCCATGTTTTACTATCTTTACTTTACTATTTTGGGGTGAGAAACATTGCTTGTTTTAAACTATGGACATAGTTACTTTACGTTACCTTTTCCTGATTACGTGTTGCCTAAGTAGCGAATAGACCACTAATGCCCGAACTATCATGAACCGTCAGTTGCTTAACCGACAGACCGGTTAAGTAAGCGCGAATGGTTTAAATAGATATATTGGGACTAATTAAACCTATCCGGGTGAGTAGCGCTCACTACCCACGAGGCTCCCGATAAATGGATATATACCATGTCGGATTTCACTAGGTGATCTTGGTCAGATACCTTTAGGGAAATAAATTCTTGTTTGGCATATAATATGCTTCCTTTTAATTGAGCTTTGGTGTCATGAGCTTAGCGCAACAGTAAATACTTTTTATGTAAAGTTGTATCTGTTATAACTATCACGTTTGTACTGTTAACTTGTGGTCTACTTTTAATACTAAATTCAAACTTATGAATTCACCAACTTTATGTTGACGTTTTAGCATGTTTTTCTCAGGTGCTTAGATGTGGATGTCTTTGCTTGCTTTATGGTGTTGCCTTGCATTGGACCGATTTTCAAGAATTATTATTATCTATGTTAACATCGTTGTCAAACTTTAAAACCTTTTATTCGCTTTCGCATATTATCTTTGAACTTATGTAAAACATTAACTATTTTAAATTAATGCAACGATGTTGGATTTTTAAACGTACCCTTAGAGGTTGTTCTTTGTATCTTGTGTTATGTATATAATGACGTCACGCCCCTGGACACATGTTTCTGTCTAGGCCACATTTGGGGGTGTGACACGGCCTTAGAAACGACGAGAACCCCGACATCAATGCTATCATCGCGCAATAATTGCAAAACACCATTCCTCAAATCGTCACACATGTAACTGATAATGTGAACAATGCAAATGCTAATGGTGGGAACGGAAATGGTGGAAACAATAGATGTTCTTACAAGGCATTCTTGGCTTGTAATCCCCAAGACTATGATGGGAAAGGTGGTACAGTAGCACTTACAAAGTGGATTGAGAAAATGGAGTCAGTGATAGAAAATAGTAGATGTGCGGAGAATCAAAAGGTGAAGTATGTTGCTAGTTCGTTCATAAATAAGACCTTGACTTGGTGGAACACCCAGGTTCAGGCAAGGGGTCATGAAGTTTCTATGGGAATGACATAGGTTGATTTCAAGGCGTTGCTTGTGGAAGAGTTTTGTCCAAGTAACAAAATGGAGAAGTTGGAAAGTGAGTTTTAGAATCATACTATGGTTGGGGCTAATCATGCGGGGTATAATGATCGGTTCCATGAGTTGGCCAAACTGGTCCCACACTTGGTAACTCCTAAGTCGAAGCGCATCGGAAGGTATATAAGCGGATTGGCACCTCAAATTCGTGGAATGCTATGGGCAACTCAACCAACCACGATACAAAGTGCTATTTTTAAGGTTGGGATACTTACTGATGAGGCAGTCCGTTATGGTACATTGACAAGGAGTAGTGAGAAAATAAAGGAAGTGGAAGAAATAAGTAAACAATGAGGTTCATGAAAAGATAATAAGAAGGCAAAAGTGGAAAAAGGATTTGTGGCGACAGCTCCTCCTAGAAATGTGAATGTAGGCGCATATCCTAAGTGTGCTAAGTGTTTTACTTATCATCCAGAAAGTGGACCTTGTAGGTTGTGTTTTAATTGTTAGAAACCAGGTCACTTTGCCAGAGATTGTCGGGCGCTGGTTGAGCAGGTGGCGCCAGTTAGTGCTGTTATGATGGGAAATAATCAAAGGGTTTGTTATGAATGTGGGAGCTCCAAACATCTTTGCAATACTTGTCCTAAGTTGAACCGAGCACCTGGTCAAGCAGGAAACCGTCTAGCTTTGGAGGGCAACCGAAATACTCAAAACAGTAGGAATCAAGCTAGAGGAAGGGTCTTCAGTATGAATGCAGTCGATGCTTTGCATGATCCTAACATTGTGATGGGTACTTTTTCCTTAAACAATCACTTTGCTACTGTACTATTTGATTCTGGAGCTGATTTTAGTTTTATTTCCACTAAATTTGCGCCCTTACTAAATGTGAAACCTAGTATTGTAAGCCCTAGATATGTAATAGAAGTAGCTAATGGTAAGAAATAAGAAGTTGATAGGATTATCTGTAACTGCAAACTAGAACTAGGAAATACCTTGTTCACTATAGATTTGATACCGTTAGGTCATAGAAGTTTTGATGTGATTGTGGGGATAGATTGGTTGTCTAAGAATAAATTTGAGATAGTGTGTCATGAGAAGGTGGTTAGGATACCGTTGGAAGGTGGTGAGATACTACGTGTTCAAGGGGAATGTACTTTAGGAGGCACAAAAACACTAATGAGCACGAAGGCAGATGAACCAGAGTTGAGTGATATTCCCATTGTACGAGATTGCATTGATGTATTTCTGAAGACTTGTTGGGATTACCACCGCAACGATAAGTTGAGTTCCGCATAGATTTAATTCTTGGAGCGACGCCGATTACGAAGTCTCCATATCGACTAGCACCCTCGGAAATGCAAGACTTGTCTGAACAACTTCAAGAATTACAAGATAAAGGTTTTATTCGGCCAAGTCATTCTCCGTAGGGAGTACCAGTGTTGTTTATTAAGAAGAATGATGGTTCATTATGCATGTGTATAGACTACCATGAATTGAACAAGTTGACCGTCAAGAACCGTTACCCTCTCCCCAGGATCGATGACTTATTCGATCAATTGCAAGGAGCGCGTTACTTCTCTAAGATAGATCTTCGGTTGGGTTATCATTAGCTTAGAGTGCATGAGGATGATATCCTAAAGACTGCGTTCAGAACGCGATACGGACACTTTGAGTTTACGGTTATGCCTTTTGGGTTAACCAATGCACCAGCGGTCTTCATGGACTTAATGAACCGGGTTTGCAAACCGTACTTAGATAAGTTTGTCATTGTATTCATTGATGACATCTTGATCTACTCAAAGACTAAAGAGGATCATGAGGTTCATTTGAAGTTGGTGTTGGAGCTGCTGAAGAAGGAGAGGTTGTATGCTAAGTTTTCCAAGTGCGAGTTCTGGTTACGAGAAGTGCATTTCCTCGGTCACGTGGTTAATCATAACAGTATTCACGTGGACCCAAGTAAGATTGAGGCAGTAAAGAACTAGAAAGCTCCTACAACGCCATCTGAAATACGATCATTTTTAGGGTTAGCTGGGTACTACCGACATTTTATCATGAACTTCTCTAAGATTGCTAAACCCCTTACTTCGTTGACTCAGAAAAATAAGAAGTATGAGTGGGGCATGGAACAGGAAGAGGCTTTCCAGACTTTAAAGGATAATTTGTGTAATGCTCCAATACTGTCGTTGCCTGATAGAATTAAAGATTTTGTAGTCTATTGTGACGCGTTGAATCAAGGGTTAGGTTATGTACTCATGC
This sequence comes from Tanacetum coccineum, assembly GCA_026074375.1. NCBI lineage: Eukaryota > Viridiplantae > Streptophyta > Magnoliopsida > Asterales > Asteraceae > Tanacetum > Tanacetum coccineum. Next base: position 25,065 of record BQNB010038291.1, on the reverse strand, counting down.
AAAGAGGCAAGGTAATCGCATATGCATCACGACAATTGAAGATCCATAAGAAGAATTATACAATACATGACCTAGAATTGGGAGCAGTAGTGTTTGCTCTTAAGACTTGGAGGCATTACTTGTACGGAACAAAGAGTGTCATCTATACGGATCATAAGAGTCTTCAACACATATTCGATCAGAAGGAGTTGATTATGTGTCAAAGGATGTGGATTGAGTTATTCAGTAACTATGAGTGTGAGATTCGCTATCATCCAGATAAGGCGAATGTAGTAGCTGATGCCTTAAGTAGGAAAGAGCGAGTAAAACCTAGACGTGTATGAGCAATGGCTATGACCATTCAGTCCGGAGTTAAAAGAATGATCCTGGTAGCTCAGAGTGAGATATTCAAGGAAGAGAATGCGCCAGCTGAAAATTACACAGATTAGACCAGCAAATGGAAAGGAAAGAAGAAGAGAGCTTATACTTTATGGATCGCATATGGGTTCCGTTAGTGGGAGGTGTGAGAACCATAATTATGGACGAATCTCATAAGACTAGGTACTATGTGTATCTGGGGGCGAATAAGATGTACCATGATCTTCGGGATATGTATTAGTGGCCGAGTATGAAAAGGGATATCGCTACATATGTTAGCAAATGTTTAACTTGTTCGAAAGTGAAGGCTGAGCATCAAAGGCCTTCGGGGTTATTGCAACAACCAGAGATACCCAAGTGGAAATAAGATAATATCACTATGAATTTTATTACGAAGTTACCTAGGTCGAAGAGTGGGAATGATACAATATGGGTAACAGTCGACAGACTGACTAAGTCAGCTCATTTTTGGCGACGCGTGAGGATTACAGTATGGAGAAGTTGGCAAGGTTGTACATTGATGAGATCGTCGCACGGCATGGAGTGCCTGTGTTGATTATTTCGGATCGAGATGGACGGTTTACATCTTGTTTCTGGAAAACATTACAAAAAGCTTTAAGGACGCAATTGGATATGAGTACGACTTATCATCCTCAGAAGGATGGACAACGTGGACGTACAATTCAGACATTGGAGGGTATGTTAAGAGTATGTGTGATCTACTTTGGTGGCAGTTGGGATGTTCATCTACCGTTAGCTGAATTTTCTTATAATAATAGTTACCATTCAAGTATTCGATGTGCTCCGTTTGAAGCACTGTATGGAAAGAAATGTAGGTCGCCGGTTTTATTAGAGAAAGCAGGTTGATTGGACCAGAATTGGTGCAAGAGATGACTGATAAGGTAGTCTTGATAAAGGAAAAGATCAAAGCGGCGAGAGATCGTCAAAAGAGCTATGTTGATAATAGGCGCAAGCCACTAGAGTTTGAGGTTGGGTATCAAGTGTTACTGAAGGTTTTGCCTTGAAAAGGCGTGATACGTTTTGGAAAGAAAGGTAAGTTGGAACTGAGGTATGTAAGACCATTTGAAATCCTTGAAAGGATTGGCCTTGTAGCTTATCGATTAAGATTGCCTAAGGAATTGAGTAGCGTGCACGGCACATTTCATGTGTCAAATTTGAAGAAGTGTTTAGCGGATGCAAATCTGCATGTGCCGCTAGACGAGATTAAGGTTGACAAAACTCTTTGTTTTGTTAAGGAACCCGTAGAAATTATGGACCGTGAGGTTAAGAGTTTGAAACGTAGCAAGATTCTAATTGTTAAAGTTTGTTAGAATTCAAAGTGTGGCCCTGAGTTCACGTGGGAACGTGAGAACCATATGAAAGCTAAGTATCCTCGATTGTTTGCTAACTGTGCTATTGAACCTACTAGTTAAATTTCAGGACGAAATTTTCTTAAGGAGGGGATACTATGACAACCGTGACTTGAGTAGGTTAGTCAAACCGTTATAGTTGACTAAAATATTTATATGTGTTATAATTATGTGCTTATGTGATCTTATATGAGTATTTGATATCAATCTGTGATGCGTTTTCATCTGTTAGTGATTGAGTTGTGGTTTTGGTAGCTATTTCATTTCGTTTACATTTTGTTACGATGGAAACGATAGCATGAGTTTATGCGTTATCGTGTTATTTGGTGAATAATTGTAGTATGAGAGTTAAGAGAATTAGTTTATTTTTTTTGAATAAATTAAGTCTAGTATTTAAGTTATTTAAGCGTAGGTCTTTTTAATTTAGGAAAGTAAGTTATGAAATGAAATTTATAAATAGTAAGTTTATAACTAGGTTTTATTTAAAAAGGTTTGAAAAAATTAATAAAGAGTTTTTATGAAAATAACAAAATAAGAGTAAATATACATTTAATAATAATTAATAAAAAAAATTTAAAGGGGTGTTTTGTTCGGCTGAAAGAAGGAAAAGGAAAAAAAACTAATTTGATTACAATTAGGAAACTAGGTATTATAAATACAAAATCAAGAAAACCCTAAATCACTTTTTTCTCTCCCTCCCTCTTTCTTGGCCGGTCGAAACCCTAAGAAGAATAAAAAAAAATTATCAAGAACCAATGTGGTGATTCAAGTGTAATCGGGTGAAAGGTTTATGTATGATTTTAATTAAGTTCTCGTTTAAATACTTATAATCATGTAACTTTAACTGATGAATAAATTAGGGTTTATAATTTTCTATAAATTAATGATATAAAACTATATGGGTGTGTTCGGGAATAGATTTAGAGCATGTTGGTGTAAACGATTTATATTAGAACGCGTTAATTTAAAAGTTAGGGTTTGGCAGAATTTTAGGTCATGTTGATCGAATGATATTTCATTGATAAAAACGAGTTATGCTAGGAATCTTATGCCTAAACTTAAGTTCAGAGAGTCTGGTTTTCAAAAAGACCAGCCCCGAAAGGTTTTGAGGTCGGGAAGTTAGTCAAATAATTTTTACAAGAAAAGTTGTCGAAACAGTAAATTCAAGTCAGATTTGGGTCTAATTTCGAGGAGTCAAGGCTTGAAAAAAATCAGAGATCATATTTATATGTCTATTAACTCCAGCTCAGAGAACATGTCCTAAAACATTGTCTAAGTATTTTTAGAAAAATCAAATTTTTTGGTGTACGTTCAGATCCGAATTTCAGTACTTTGTGATGTTGAATTTTTATAAAATAGTTAGACTCGATATTATTTTTTATAAAAAATCACAGTAGTTCATAACCCATTGGGAAGGTAGGGAATGAAGTAGGGAAAAACAATTTGATGATTTAGTATTTTATTTGTAGTCATGAAGTGACTATAAAATTCTGTCGAAAAGCTAGAAAACTTAGATAAATGAATTAAGGGTATTAGGGTATAAGTGAGATATGAAAAGTGTGGTAAAGGGTTTATAATCATAATATAAACATAGAAGTCCATCAATTTATTATTACATCGTCTTGGGCATTTAGCCTAATCGCGTGTAACACGTGTTTTATTTATGTTTAGTTTATTTCAAGGAATTTGTGAAGTAGTTGTGCATCAGGTGAGTTTCATAGTCCCATTTTTCCGTTTTTAAATTGGGATGGAAATGATGCAAATTTTTTGAAATGTTTCATTGATGTGATTATGTGTTTTAAATTCCGTATGCATGTTACATGAATATTATATGACTATGTGTTATTTGGGATCAGATGAGTACGCCTACTCAGTGTTATTTGTGGTATTGATTTAGGATCGGATGAGTACGCCTACTTAGTGTTGGTTATGATACCATGGGATTGGATGGGCGCCTACCCAGTGTGTGAATATATTTGTGTGGTATATTCTGGGTGAGCTTGGTTGCTTATAGTGCCAGCTATTCTAAGCCCGAATGTGAATTTAAGTATGTGAAATATGTTGATTGGATTATGTTGCATGCTAGCATAGGTTCATGATAGTTCATTATTGTCCTACATTGTTTTGATAATCACAGTGAAAGCGAGTATTATTGCGTGTCTAAAACTTATGACTCTCACCAACATTATTGTTGACGTTTTAAGCATCATTTTCAGGTGAGGGTCTTAAGGAAAGTGAAGTTAGAAAGCTTGGCTAGTGAGACCATAGGCTTGCATGCGGAGTTTATCTCTTAGTTTTCTTTTCATACCTTATTTGGATTGATACTTTGAATGTTGTACGTTTTGGAATATTTTGTTTATGTATTTGTATTTGAGTGACTCTTTTACCTCAATACAAGACCTCTTTTTTTCTTGTGTTTGGTAATTGCATGAAACTTTGTATCCATTTTCATTTTGTATAATGCATTTTAGTTCTCTCTATTATTGACACCATTTTGTTGTGATGATACTCATGACGTTACGCCTCGTGTTTCTGTCTTGGCGGGGTGTGACAAATAATATGGAAAAGAATCAAATTTCTCTTAAACATCAACTGAATGGTCACTAAGTTACTACCACATTCTGAACTTTAGATAATGGTCAAAACCGGATGAAACTTATACCTTTTAAGGTCAATAAGTATCTACCTCAATCAACTGATTCATAAAATGGTCAAAACCGAACATAAATTAGATCACTTAAACAATTGGGTGTATAAAAATCAGATTCTAGCTATATTGTTCATTAAATCATTTGCAGTTTGATTTTGTTTTCTTTTGAAATCTTTATGAAAGTTTTTGAGTGATTAAGCCGCATGAGATACTGATCTAGACATTCAAGCTTTTCAACAACACATTCAGAATTTCAAGCATTTGTATACAATGTAGAACACTAACACACAATGAGTCCATAAAGCCCAAAACTTTAGCCCAAAAATTATCAAATTTCACAATTTTGATATTTAGTATCAAAATTTGACCTTTTAACTTTGACCACATCAAAATTTGACAATTGACTTGTTGACCATCAAAATTGATTATTTGACCGATCGAAATTGACTAGTTGACTGTTTTTGACCATCAAAATTTGACTATACCGAAATTTGACTGTTTGACTTCTTAACATCAAATTTTGACTTTTCATCAAAAAATGGTTTTCCATGTCGAAAATGTCATTTAACCTTTTAAATCACAACTCAAATATCAAGTCATTATTCTAAGCATTGAAAAAGTCACATCGAGTTTGAAAGGTCACATCAAAAAGGTCTGGTATATCGAAATTTAACAAATATGCATCATATATTGAATTTACAACAATTAAACACATGTATATCATATTAAAGGTTACATCAAAAAAGGTCTGGTATATCGAAATTTAACAAATATGCATCATAGATCGAATTTACAACAATTAGATACACGTATACCATATTACAAACATCTATGAACCCATATCAAGCATTAATTTCAAGAACCCTAATTTTGATAAACCCTAATTTTATCAAAATTTATTTTTGATGTCAAAAACCCAAACAAATCTCATGAAAAGTATATACTCGATGTTATTCTTATGTTTGAAATAAGGATTGGATTGCAATCGTTATAGTAACCGAGTATACACTCTATTGAAATTAATCAATCCTTCTTTGTCGAAAATGATAGAGAGAAAAGATAAAAGAAAAATGAAAAGAAATTTGCCTTTTATACCCATCAAATTTCGGTGTTGACTTGTCAACGCCAAAATTATCACTTCCCTCTTTTGACAGTTTTGGTCCTTGTCTTTTGTTATACCGAAAATTAAGTTTAAATTTTTTCTCTTTTAGTCCCTTAAATTTTAGATACCCTTTTTAAAACCAAAACTTCTCAAACTCCCCCTTGGAGTGTGATCCCATTGCTTGAATAGTCCTTAAAATTTGGATTTTTTTAGCTTTTTCAAAGTTCGGTTAATCACAAAAATTTCTACCTCCCCCTCAAATAAATAACTGTTTTAAGAATAAATTACTGGTTTATTTGACGCATTTATTCGAGAGATCATTGTTTTTTAGTGCAGTTAAAGACTTGTGACTTTTCGAAGATGAAGTAAAACAATCTACGTGAATGGAATATTTACAAAACACATGTTTTAGCAGTGACAACATATTTTTCTCAGAATAACTCCCCCTCAGATCATGATCCCGTATAAACAATCAAAGAGTTTTTGAGAAAAATCAAATCATGAATCTGATTTAAATGAGAAGACATGTGTTTGTGTTTAAATTATGTTTAAATTGTGTGTTGGTATTTATAGATTTGATGAGACAAAAGAACAAAAGAATAAAACAAGAGGGACTAATTAAGCATTATGGAATTCTACAAAAGATGAAGAATTCTTGGTCAACTTGCTTTAATGAGTCAAAGATGAGGAATTCTTAGTCAACGTGCTTTAATGTTAGCCCTAAAATATGGTGACTAATCCGGAATTACATTTATCATTTATAGTCGGGTCGGGTTAGTTTAGCTAGTCGATATCGGGACTATAAATACTTCCTCCATACTTCCATGGAGGGGTAGGAGTTCACATTGTAAAGTGTGAGTGTGTGTGTGGTTCCTTTTTCTCTATTAAACCACACACATACACAAACACTCCTCCTCCTTCTTTTTTCTATCTCTTCTCTTATCTCTTCTCTTTTCTCTCTAATAATATGGATACTTTTCTTTTCCATTTTACCAAGCCTCCGGATCATTGTTCAAAGGGTGAATCTATACTAACAATTGGCACCAGAGCATAGGGGGAATCCGTGTTGTTTATCTACTGATTATTGTGGTTAAACAAGATCAAATTCGTGGTCAAAAAGAAGTCAATAGAAAAAAATCAAACCCGAATTTTTGTGCTTAGATGTGTGAATGTTTATGTTATTAAGCAAGATCTAGGCATAGGGTAGCTAATTGTGCAAGAGAAATCAAGTCAAGAGGTCAAAAAGGGTGATTATTGGGCGATTTTTTGTGGAAAAACTCGTATATTTCGTCGTTGCGTTTTGACTTTCTGGCAAAATTCATGTTGCGTTTTGATTTCTTCTTGTTGCGTTTTGACTTCCTTCTTGTTGCGTTTTGACTCATTGCGTTTTGACTCATTGCGTTTTGACTCACTGCGTTTTGACTCATTGCGTTTTGACTCATTGCGTTTTGACTCACTGCGTTTTGACTCATTGCGTTTTGACATTGGTTGCGTTTTGACTCATTGCGTTTTGACTCACTGCGTTTTGACTCATTGCGTTTTGACATTGGTTGCGTTTTGGTTCACTGCGTTTTGATTACAGGTTGCGTTTTGAAGACATCATTGCGTTTTGACTAAACGTTACTCTGCCCAATTTTTTATTCATTGCGTTTTGATAAAGATAGTTGCGTTTTGATTAGTGGTCTTTCATTGCGTTGTGGACTAAAGTCATTGCGTTTTTGACCATAGGAAAACCAAGTTTTGATAACACTAATTCCCCGTCGAAAAATTTTTGACCTATACCGCGAAGGTCGTCCGCGCATCAGGTGGCATGTGACCGACGTTGGCATATGACCGAATTATGGGAATATTATAATCAAAACAAGAACTAACAAACAAACACCACAAACAAGAACCAATACTAATACAACACAATCAACCAAACAACACACCACACAAACAACAACACTTAAATCCAAAACGATTCCCTGAAAAGATTCACGTTTAAATGACAAAATGGCTAGAATTATGGACTACGTGACAAGTGTTTCACAAGTTGATTTGTGTAACCCTTATTTGGATTAAAGTTGATTTCACGAAGCGTCTAACTTAAATTGCCATCACGAGACTTTCTCTTTTTTCTATCAATTGATGACTTGCATGAACGTATACAGTCATGATTAAGACTTGAATTATCTAGTTACTAGCGGTCAAGGGGCGGTTGGTTGAAGACCTGGATAACTATCACTTAAAGGAGTTACGTTGTAGTACTCAGTGTCACACGCATAAGTCGATGTGGATAACTTTAAGAGGTGTTGTACTTCTCATACTTTCAGGAGTGGGTATAGAGTACTTATGAGATTTTTCTCTGCACCGGTCTTCATCAACAATAAGTGCGAGATTAAGTAACAAATTTGGGGGATTTTTACTCATGTTTCAAATTTTGGAAACAGTTTACTTCACAAGTGATCACAAACAATCGCCGACAGAATAACGAGGTTGGTATTAGCCAAGAAAAAAGAATAGAGTTTAAAGGTTGATATATTAATCACACTTCTCAACGGGGTATTTTTGTCTAATTCCAAGACAAAGATACTCACAGTCTAAGCAAAATCTTCATAGTTCTTCGATGACATTCATTCCCAAGACTTGATTTATACACACACACACACACACACATCTTACTTCATCACCTCTACGGTTTCTGAAGTCAAGAGGGTAAGTGATTCTTTAGTAATTAAGATTTGTGCTTATGACAATAACTTCTCGAGTATATAGACGTACACAAAAATGATGCTTCCGAGAGTTTGCAACCATCATGGGGGAAAATGTGTACATCCGGACTTTAATTGACTTTGATGTTTACCGTGCGTGTCAACTTCCAGGGGGAAGCAACGTAGACTAATTTATACTTAGTATGGTTTATGAATGATTCTGCATAGAACGTGAGGAAGAATTGTGCTGATTTCTCGCATGCACCCCTGAACGAATATGTCACGCAAGCTTTGATGACAAGGAATGCAGTGGTCGTTGTGTGGTATGACTTCTAACAAAAATTCCCTGTGCACTTTTGATGACAATAGAAGATTGTTCGAGCTACCTTAATGTTTCAGAATCTCTTAAGATGGGATGATGTTTATGGGAAGCCTGATTTCAGAAACTTTCGCCAAAAAGGAGTCCATATGAGGAAAGCTTTTCAAGACAGCTGATGAATTGGGGGGAAGTTAATCCAGTTCATGCATACTACAATGGTTCCTGTACAAGTAAAGACAATGAAGATCCAAGCTGGAGTACAAGTTTCAAGACCAAGAGAACTCACAAGACACTAATCAGCTTTGGAAAGACTTTATTTCTGTTGTATTTGTACATATAGGAAACATGTAAGTAAAACATCCGTATTTTGTTCACATATTAGGGGAAGATTGAATAGCCTTTAAAATATGGTGACATATCCGGAATTACATTAGTTTATTTATAGCGTGACACATAGGGACTAATAATGACAAGCTACGATAGGTGTGTGTCACTAGGACTATAAATACCCCCTCTATACTTCCATGGAGGGGTGAAGCTCACATTTGTAAAAGTGTGTGTGTGTGTGTTTTCTCTCAACACACACACCTCTTCCCATTTCATCTCTTTTTCTCTCTAATAATATGGATACTTTTCTTTTCCATTTTACCAAGCTCCGGATCTTTAGTTCTTGAAGGGAGAATCCGTGTTAAACATTTAGTTGAAACCGAACAACTTGAAATTTAGTTGAAACCGAACAACTTGAACTCAGTTGAAACCGAACAACCCTAATTAGTTGAAACCGAACAACTTAACTCAGTTGAAACCGAACAACCCTAATTCCATTAAGGGAAACCGAACAACTCATTTTTCTAAATCATACGGTTTATTTCTTTGACTTGTAAAATCCCGTGAAACATTAACTAGTTTTTCCCGATTTTTGTCAAGAATTGTAAAATCCCGTTTAGTTAAGGATTTAAACACTTAAAAGGCAACTTAATTAAACACAATTTCTTTCTACCACCGTTCGATCAACCAAGTAATTGTCTCTCATATAGTTGATTTGGATTTATCCAAGTTATCTATCGTCTTATAAAGGCTAGTCAGATCCTATACCTAGGACCTACAACCTATGTTGGAATAAGACATGTACGATTCTTGGAAAAGCATAATGGAGCTATATATGATGAATTGACAACATGGAAGAATGATTCTTGAATCCGTTGAAAATGGTCTACTCATCTGGCCTACGGTTGAGGAAAATGGAGTGACTAGACCAAAGAAATATTCTGAGTTATCTGGTACGGAAGCAATTCAAGCTGATTGTGATATCAAGGCAACAAATATCATTCTACAAGGATTACCACCTGAGGTCTATGCATAGTTAGCAATCATAAAGTCGCCAAGGAACTTTAGGAAAGAATTCAACTTCTCATGCAAGGAACTTCATTGACGAAACAAGAAAGAGAGTGTAAGCTTTATGATGAATTTGATAAGTTTGCTTATAAGAAGGGGAAATACTACATGATTTTTACTTGAGATTTTCACTACTACTCAATGACATGAACATCTATAAAATGAAACTGGAATAATTTCAAGTGAACACCAAGTTTTTGAATACTCTTCATCCTGAGTGGAGCAAATTTGTGATAGACGTCAAACTGGTGAGGGATTTACACACAACTAATATTGATCAGCTTCATGCTTACTTGGGACAACACGAGTTTCATGCAAATGAAGTTCGTTTAATGCATGAACGCAATTTAGATCCGCTTGCTTTGGTTGCAACCCATCAGATGACACAGTCTCCTTATCAAACTCATCAAAACTCATACCAAAATACTCAACTTTAACCACATGTTTCACCATATCAGTCTCCACAGTATGGATCACCTTATCAGTCTCAACAATACTCAACTCATCAATCATTAACACCTCTTTCAATCACTTATCCATCCAACGATTATCAATCATCCGTTCACCATAACGTTTATTCTCCATCATCATCCATCCCTCAATTGGAATATGCTCCCACAGTTAACCAACAACCTGAATTTTCCCAACCAGACTCGGATCTAATTGTTCTAGTGTTCCAGAAAGGTGATGATCCCATTGATGTCATCAATCACATGATGTCTTTCTTACTCTGTGGTCACATCTCTACCCCACTACCAGAATCAGATAAGAGTTAGGTGTGAGTGGGGGGATTTGATAGTGGTGGCTGAGGAATCGTTAAACCCAAGGCAACAAGCTACATTAAAAATGGACGCGTGACCTTACAACCAATTCCCAGGAGACAAACGTCTTTAGCTCTGCGGGTGACTAATAGAGGCCAAAAACACTCCAGTGAGGCAAGTGGAAGCACAATTCTGGGAAACAAAGAAACTGATATTTGTTACAACTGCAAAGGGGAATGCCACATGTCCAAACAGTGCACTAAACCTAAAGAGGAAACGGGATGAAACATGGTTTAAGGATAAAGCGTTATTGGTACAAGCTCAAGCAAGTGGTCAAATCCTACATGAGGAGGAACTTGCATTTTTAGCATACCAGAATTCTAAAAGTCTAGCAACATACTGTCAATACCATACTCACAATGCTGCTTATCAAGCAGATATATGGATTGCATATGACTCTGATTGTGATGAACTCAACACTGCCAAAGTTGCTCTCATGGTGAATTTATCTCATTATGGTTCAAATGCTCTTACCGAGGTACACAATCATGATAATATGAATAATAATGTGATTAATCAAGCTGTGCAGGCAATGCCGTCTTCAGAATAGTCAAATGTTGTGAACCACTCAGAGACTAAAATAACCAGTGATAGCAATATCATTCCTTATTCTTAGTATGTGATTGAATCACAACAGGCAGTTGTTCAGAATTCTAACTCCTCTGCACAACAAGATGCACTAATATTATCTGTGATTGAACATCTGAAAACCCAATAGTTAAATTTTTTTTAGTAAACCAAGATAATTCAGGACAAAAAAAGTGTCAATGATACTTTAACTAGTTGAGCTTAGAAAGATATAAAAGAACAAGTAACAGTTTTGAAATAAGGACAGAATGTTTATTTAAGGAGTAATGATACCGTTTCAGATTCAAGTGCACTATCTGTAGAGATTGATCGTCTTAAACAAACTCTTTCTGAACATTTAAAAGAAAAGGAATCTTTAATGCAAACAGTTACTCTTCTCAAAAATGATTTTAAGAAAGAAGAATCTAGGAACATCGATAGAGAGATTGCGTTAGAAAAGAGGATCAAATAGCTAGATAATATTGTTATTAAAAAGAGATCAATCATCGCACAAACTGTTTACATGGTTGACTGAAAACCTTAGTTTTTCTATGATCATACCACTAAACAAGCTCTAGGTTTTCAAAATCCTTTCTATCTAAAGAAAGCTCAGTAGTTGGAACCAAAGCTTTATGTTGGTAATGTCATTAAGAATACGAGTGCTATTGTGATTACCTTACCCTCCGATCCGAATAAACCCTAATGCTTTCTGAAGGGAGTCGGATCAAAAACTTTTTTTTAAAACAAAAAGATAGCCAATGATGTTTTAAAAAAGAAAGTTAATTACTACACCAGTCATTATGCTGTCCATTAATCAACTTCTTAAGATTTTGAACAGTCACGATATGTTCCACAAACTGAATTATCACAATTTGCTTAACAAGCCTTTTGGGTCTTAGAATTCTGTGAATTTTCCAGAACCCACCTTATCTAGTAACCCACCGAGTTGAGGTTCCAAAATAACTTCGTAAAGTCAGCATGGTTAATACGAGTTTGAAGAAACTTAAATATCATCTTGCTGGTTTTGACGTGGTTGTCAAAGAAAGAACCACACCCACAGCCATCACTGAGGGCTCGTAGGGGTTCGAACATACAAAAGCTTGTTTTAGGGATGAAATAATTCCATTTGTAAAATCTCTGAAGGACCTATTTAATACATTCAATTAATATTTGATTGATGAACTTTCTGAAGTCCAAAATGTCTTTCATTAAATGGAACAGATTGTTGAACAACTTCGTTTAGAGTCAAAAACATTTGAAGTGAAAATGAATCAAGTTTTAAACGAAAATGAACGACTCTTGGAACAAGTCATTAACAAACATATTGTGAACATAATTATGAATTCTTCTGTGGATATTGCTTCTATGAATGTGAATGAATGTGAAAAGTGTCTCAAACTTGAGACTGAGCTTCTCAACAAAAAGGATTTTAGTGAAAAAGAGATTTACGATAAACTGTTCAAAAGTTTTACCACTCTTGAAAACCATTGGCAAATCTCTTTAGAAGTTGATACTCAACTTTAATAAGGAAAATTATTCAAAGGGACAGTTCTGTGTTTCAAATCAAAGTGCTTCTAAGTTTTGATTCATTGTTTTGAATTAAAATGAATTAGTAAATCTCAGTCCCAAGAGAAAGAACCCGAACATAAAGAAGATTAAAAGAGAGAAATTTGAAATATCTAAGTGGAAAAAATGAATGATGATAAGATTAAAAGGACTAGAAGGAGATTGAAACAATAAAAATTGAATTAAGATCAATAAGGGCAAATTCGAATCTTATTGGTATGAAGATTGGAGCCCATTTGGAAAACAGACATCATAAAGCAACTTTAGAGACTCGAATTACAACCAGCAAGTAATTCGATCAAAAGAACATTCGAATTGATTTAATTAATCAAGGCAATCTAAAAGTATTGTGTGGGGGAACTCTCTGATTAAATGCTAGTCATTTTCAGTGAAAAAGTTTTTGGGAAATTACAGCTCTCAAAGGAAGACTTAAGGAACTTACCAGAAACTTCTAGTTGATTAATGCTGTTACGAAAACACAACTATTGATCCCAAAGATGCTTAAAAGATTGATGTTGGAAACCAATAACCCCTAAAATAGTTTGAATAAAAATGACAAGCTCACTCTGCCTATATTAAGCACCTACTCAGGGGAAGAACAGCAGGTCCTTCAGGGATCTAGTTGAACATGGTAAAGGGTAAAAATTTATCCTCTAAGATCATTCTTTTAAATCTGCCTGTAGTAATACTAAACAATTCAGGAGTTGCTTTATAACCATCGTAAAGACCTGCCCTAGTAATCAACAATTTCAGGTGAATAATTAGTGGCCTACTACCCCAAACAGAACAATGATAAAAGATTTAGATCACTAAGCCCGTCCATCCACAGGAAACACAATCACAAAAATAGCCTTACATCAAAACCTATTTTCTAACAAACCTAAAGTTTGTCACTACATGAGTAAAAACCGGTACTAGTGCGAAGCGGATCATAGCCTTCAAGCAATACAAAGAAAGATAAGACTCAACCAAACACCAAGTAGTACCAGAATAAAGAAAGTAAGAAGCCCCACCCTAGGAAAGTTAATTAGTTTTAAAAAATAAACACAGCGTGTTGTTAAACTAAAGGAGCTACTTTATATGCACAATCCAAGCTTAATGTGAATTCCTGAACTTAATGTGTTCAGTGTCATGGTTACATGCTTCCAGATAATTCATGACTTTGTGTGTTACTTGAATTTATCAAAAATGTGAATGCCTCAATAATAAATCTAACTCTGTTAAGAAAAGTTCAAAAGAGAAAATTTTGGACACCAACAGTAAAGTTGTTTACAAATATAAGGATAGATCTTGGAGACACTGGTCGGTACCTTCATATAGTAGATAAATCGTGCCCTTTAACTGAGATTACCACAAACTACTGAAGGTAACCCTTAGGTAACCAAATGCTCTAGAAAAATGAAACCACCTAATCCTGTTAGTAACATTTGGTTTACGCCAAGTAGAAACAAAGTAAATCTCAAACAAATTTCTTGTTAGCAAACCAAAGGTTATAAATCTGTATCTTGCTAACAAAAGGAACCGGGGGGTAGTAAAGTCGGGGGGTTTAGGAGGGGGGGGGGGGGGGGGGGGCGGGGTGGGGGTGGTGGGGGGGGGGGGGGGGGGGGGGGGGGGGGGGGGGGGGGGGGGGGTGGTGGGGGGGGGGGGGTGGGGGGGGATGCCACGGGTGTTGGGTGGTGTTTTTTATTTTTTTATTTGTGTGGGGGGTTTTTGGGGGGGGGGATGTGGGGGGGGGGGGGGGGGTGTGGGTTTTCCTTTTCCTTCCACCTAGCCTACCCAAAATAACCACGGCCCCCCTCCTAATCCCCACTACCCACCCTAGGTTGGTGTAGTCATCAAGCCGCTGTACGTGTATGTTGGAGTGGCCCCCAACAAACCCCACACGATTACAAAAGAATGCCATCGTCCCGGAATAAGCCACCCGTTCTTCATCGATTGGCCCACTGACACATCCGCCTCACACTCAAGACAGATCTCCCTTGTGTGACTTTTCTAGATGGGCTGGGTCTGTGTTTGTGGAGTGTATGAGGTTTGACCTACAACTTCCCACTCCCGCCCAAGACCCAAACCACCGCTAAAAATTTTACCCATGCGTACACCCAACGCTGCCCATCAGTCAACCTTATTCCTCCTCACAATTTATCACAGTATCAACAACCTCAATTTTTCCTAATAACCTCACGTTACCTCTTTAAACTCCCCAACATATACCTTCCAACTCCCCCTCCCAACAACAACTAACTGTTTACCCAAAATTATCAATTACTCTATCAAACCCAACATCGCCTAAAACTAAAAAAAATACCAGCCTTCCCCAGCTCCCTAATCTCACATCCATCAACACAAATCCCATAACTCCTTATAATCCACACAACCCAGTTCTACACTTCTACCCCCACCATACACATCACTTATCCCTTAGCGGAAGTGCTCACTTAGATACATCCACCTCGCCCGACCGGTCCTTGAAACAAACGATTGACCACAAATGGACTCCCCTCTTCCTTCCCCCCCTTCCATACTCTACACAGTGACGTTTCAACAGTTCCCCCTGTGTTCCTATTTTAGGTGCGCATACAACCCACATGGCCCAATAATTATCACACTTCACCCCAAACTCACGTCCCATTACCATTAATCTTCTTATTGGACACCTACAACTTACCCTCGAAACCTCATAAATTACCCTTCCCCATATAGTAACATCAATTCCACTTTCCCCTCCATCCTCGCCCCCCCCCACGCCCCACTCCTCACCGCTCTTCCCCCCCCCCCACCACCTCCTACACACAAAATCCCTCTATTCACAAAGATTCCCCATCCATCTACAACCCCGATAACCATTCCACTCCTACACACCCACATTACGCAACAATCATCAACCTACACGCTAAAACCCACAGTTAACCTATCAACCCTTACCCCCTCATCCTCTAAAACCTTATCTCAAAACCATCCACCCTAGAAACCCTTTGTCATCTATCCCATAGCGGCAACCCGTACCACACCGACTCATCGAACCATAAAATGTGCCCTCCAAAATGTATAAATCCCCCTAACCGTTGACTATATAAGATGACTGATCCATCTAACACCACACCCAACATAAGCACCGCGTCGAAGCCACCCATCCCCCAGGGAGGACCTAGTACCGCCTCTTGACACCTACACGTCCAAGCAATGCCTCACCACCCGCTGCCATATGAATCAGCTAACACGGCTATATCCCCCCTCCACCTAACGAAATAAACATTCACCCTACGAAATCACCAAGGCCAATGTATATTTCCATAACCCGCCCCTCACCCGACTAACCCCACTACGCCACAACCGACCCACTTGCGCTTCTCCCCCCCCCCCCCAACAATCCTCAAAACCCATCCCCCCCCCCATCCGAACCACCAAAAACCCATACAAAGTATCCCAAATATACACGCCCACCCCATCATCTCTTCTCTCCAATGTCCCTAAGCACCACGCCCCCTGGTCCTCATACAATTTTACTAAAACCCCCAAATTTCTCATCCCCCCCAAAGAAAGCATTTTCGAATTTACCACCTACTACCCAGACTAATCATTTGAGACAATTCAATAGTAGATTTTGATGAGCTGACAACAATGGCTTCTGAACACATCACATCAGACCACCGCACATTCATGAAATGACTCTTAGCAAACAATCAGTTATCAGGGACTCGTAGCCAAACCCTCCTCCTCAAACACCGTATGTTCCCACCTTCGTAGAGGTTGATTAGATCTTTTGTTTCAACCAGCTTTTTTGATGATTTACTCACGACCTCTCCCCAGGAGTTGATTACCCAGCCCCTAAAGTCATTGCTCCAATTCATGAAGTAGTAGCTCCAGTTCCTGATGTATCAACCGGTTCACCTTCTTTAACAAATGTTGACCAAAATGCACCATCACTAGTAATGTCTCAACAACACCCCGAAACTCAACCTACTCCCCGACAATTCCTAACGATGTTGAAGAAGACAATCATGATATTGAAGTTGCACATATGGGTAATGATCCGTACTTTGGTATCCCAATTCCAGAAGTTCATTCTGATCAATCTTCATCATCGGATTCTATTCATATAATTGTGCATCTCGATCACTAAATTTCTGAACACAATAGCAAATGGACTAAGGATCATCAACTTGAAAATATAATCGGTGAACTCACTAGACCAGTTTCCACAAGACTGCAATTACATGAGCAAGCTCTTTTCTGTTACCACGATGCTTTCCTCACTGCTGTTGAACCCAAGACGTATACAGAATGCTTGAACTCAAAAATCCCCCAAGAGCAGATCAAAGCAATGCAAGAAGAGCTCAATGAGTTCGAACACCTTGGAGTATGGGAGCTCATACCCGACCAGATAAAGTTATGGTTATTACTTTGAAGTGGATCTACAAAGTGAAGCTAGACGAACAGAGAGGGTATGTCTAAATAACAAAAAGCCACGACTAGTAAGCTCGTGGTTACCGTCAAGAAGAGGGAAATGATTTTGAAGAGTCTTTTGCTCCGGTTGCAAGATTAGAGGCTATAAGGATTTTTTCTCCTCCACATCCGAATGCCACTCACATGAACATTGTCGTCTACCAAATGGATGTGAAGACTGCGTTTCTAAATGGTAATTTGTAGAAAGAGGTTTATGTTAACTAACCGACTGGGTTTGTGGATCCAGATAACCCCTATCACGTGTACAAGCTAAAGAAAGCTCTTTATGGGTTGAAATAAGCTCCACGCACGTGGTATGACATGTTGTCTTCATTCCTGATATCCCAACTTCTTTTTTCTATCTCTTCTCTTATCTCTTCTCTTTTCTCTCTAATAATATGGATACTTTTCTTTTCCATTTTACCAAGCCTCCTGATCATTGTTCATAAGGTGAATCGTGTTAACATTTAATGAGTCAAAGATAGTTATTAGGAAAGAAGAAAGTTTCATAATACAATTAGAATTCCTTTATGAATGTTTTAGTTAGTTTCCTTGTAAGTCTTATGGACTCTTTATATAAAGAGATCCATAGACATTGTTTAGAGTGTGCACAAGAGAAAGATGTAAACACTAAAAGGTGTGTGTGTCTAGGCATCATCCCTAATAAAGGTGCCTAGGGTTTAGAGTTAGTTTTGTAGTTGTACAACAAGATGTAGATGCTAGCATGAGTGGTGTAGCCTCAAGAATCTTATGATTCCTGTTACAGTTTGTTGATGTAACCGTATTATCTTGATCAAATAATATTGAGGTTGTGGTGAATGTTTGGTAAAACCTTGTTTGATAAATTATTGTTCTTTATTATTCCTCTGCGTATATAAGTTATCTGTAAAACATATCCTAGATGGGTTAAACGATCTTCCCATTGTGTTTTTGTATTTTATACATTTTTTTGTATTTTGATTTTGATATTTTCAAATTAAAAACAATGTTTTTCTGTTTTTATATTTTTTTTAATTTTTTTTTGAAAAATTTATTTACATGTTTTGATGTATGATCTTATTCAAGAAGGTAACTTTGCTAGACGTTCTAACTCTGTTGGAGTCATACATCGCATACCAATTCGATGAACTAGATACTCAAAGCATTCCTTTGGAAGAGCTTTGGTAAATAAATCAGCAAGTTGATATTTTGTCCTGATAAAGTATAATTCCACCGTTCCCCTCTCGACATGTTCCTTAATAAAATGATACTGGATGTTGATATGCTTAGTACGCGAGTGCTGAACCGGATTGCAAGAGATGGCGATAGCGCTCTTTGAATCACAATACATCGGTATTTTTGTTAAATTTGTATCCATAGTCCAAAAGATGTGTCCGCATCCAGATGACTTGTGCACAACAAGCGGATAATGATACATATTCAGCTTTAGCAGTGGATAACACAGTACAATCTTGCTTTCTGGAACTCCAGCTCACCAACTTTTCACCTAGAAATTGTAAGCTTCCTGACGTACTTTTGTAATCATCATGACACCCTGCGTGGTCTGCATCTGAATATACGATTAGTTCAAAGCCGGAATCCTTCGGATACCATAGACCCATGTTATAAGTCTGTCTCAGGTACCGAAAGATCCTCTTAACCTCTTTGAGGTTTTTGACTGTGGGTCGTGCCTGATAACGAGCACATACAAAGGTGGCAAAAGCAATATATGGTCTACTGGCGATGAGATACATGAGCCCTCCGATCATACTACGATGTTTCATTTGATCGGTAAGAGTGCCTTGTAAGTCAGCATCCAGTCTGGCAGTAGCCATTGGTGTACTCATGGAGTCACAACCATCCATACCATGTTTATTTAAAATCTCTAAGGTATATTGTGATTGACTTATGAAGATTCCACAAGGTGATTGATAAATTTGAAGTCCAAGAAAGAACTTTAATTCACCCATCAGTGACATCTCAAAATTGTTTTTCATAAGATTTGCAAAACGTTTTGAAAAATCTGGGTTTGTGGAACCAAAAATTATGTCATCGACATATACTTGGACAAGTAAAATGTCTCCCCCGTGACGTCTAGTGAATAAATTCGGATCAACAATACCTTTAGTGAAGTGATGTTCAATTAGGAAGGATGATAATTTGTCGTATCATGCTCTTGGAGCTTGCTTGAGACCGTACAGAGCTTTCTTCAACTTGTAGACATGGTGCGGAAAGTCTAGGTCAACAAAGCCGTCGGGTTGGCTTACATAGACTTCTTCTTTCAATGGACCATTAAGAAATGTTATTTTGACGTCCATTTGAAAGATAAGGAAGTTTTTATGAGCAGTGTAAGCAAAAAACATCCTGACTGCTTTGAGACGAGCAACTAGCGCGAATGATTCTTTAAAATCGATGCCCTCGTCCTGTTTGTAACCCTTAGCCACAAGATGAGATTTGTTTCGTATGACAATATTTTCTGCATCTGATTTATTCTTCCAGAGCCATTTTACTGTGATTACATTTCTGTCAGTAGGTCCTGGAACCAATTCCCATACATCTAGTCTCTAAAATTGATGCAGCTCGTCTTGCATAGACTCTATCTAGTTGTGATTTGATATAGCTTCTTTGATGTTCTTAGAGTACTCACAGTTAGAGCATAAATACACACTTCTGAATCTGTAATGAGCCTACTTCTTGTCATCGCTAGCCAAGGGGTCACCAATCACTTGACCCAAGGGATGAGCTTTTGTCCAAGTATGTGTTGAGGGTTGAATGGGATTGGTTACTTGTGTATTTGATGGAGCTTCAGCAGTTGAAGATGACTCTGCTTCTTCAAACATTGGGGTATGAGATGGAGAAAGCAATGTGTTTCCGTCAAGATCTGCGATAATCTTCTTCTTGAATTAATTCATCAGCTTCAACATTCGAGATTAGAAAAATTTGTTCTTTAGAAGTGGATACCAAGGGAGGAGCTTCATTGTCTTCAACGATGATTGAAGATGATGAAGGTGTGTTTTGATTATTAAGAGTTGTTTGTGCAGCGGAATTGATGGACACTTCGGGAGATCTCTTCTCAAAGTATTCCTCGTACATTGGACCGAACAAATTATCCATATCTTCTTTTGACTAAGTATAGAAGTATCTTCTGCCGATGAATCAGTATCATGAAATCGGTTCGTTCCGGGTTCTAAATAGTTATGTTCAGAAGCCATTGCTGTGAGTTCATCAAACTTAACATGGATGGTTTCCATAATCTTTCTGGTTTTGCGGTTATAGATTTGAAACCCTCTTGATGATTCCGAATAGCCGATAAAGATACCAATGTCTGCTTTTGGTTTCATTTTTCTAAGGTCTTCTCGATCATTAGTCGGATAACAAAGTGATTCGAACACATGAAAGTACTCCACATTTGGTTTTCTTCCTCGAAGAAGTTTGTACGGAGTTTTGCTGTGCCTTGTATGAATCAAAGACTGGTTTTGAGTGAAACAAGCGATGGAGATAGCTTCGGCCCAAAGGAACTCTGGTGACCTAGAAAAGATAAGCATTGTTCGAGCAACCTCCACAAGAGTATGATTTCGTCTTTCGACCATACCGTTTTGTTGAGGCGTTCTTGCAATTGAGAATTGTTGCATAATGCCTAACTTTTCATAATGAGCCTGAAGTATTGCATTTTTGAACTCAGTTCCATTGTCAGTTCGAACTTTCTGAATTTTGACGTTGAAATTCAATTGAACTTGAGCAATAAACTTCTTGATTATTTCAGGAGTCTCATCTTTCGTTCAAAGAAAATATACCCACGTATAGTGAGAATAATCATCAACAATCACCAAAATATACTTATTGCCATTGATACTCTATACCCTCATTGGTTCACATAGATCTATATGGATCCATTCCAGCTTGGAACGAGTACTTGGAACAAATTTAGGCGGATGAGTGGCTTTCTTGCTCTTTCCACGCTCGCATGCAGAACATAGATGATCTATGTCATACTTCTTCGGAAGTCCATCAAGCAAGTCTTGTTAGGTCGTATAGCTATTGAATAACACTTGTAGAATTCGGTTAAGCTTGAGAGAATAAGAGAGGAAGACAAGTTTCACTAATTTTCAATTTTATAACAGAGGAAAAGAGAAATGGGGGAAGAAGTGATTGCAAGCCTTAACCTCCTTCATGATATGAAGGAGGTATTTATAGAGTGCTAAGCACCCTTTCTTATTTCTTAATATTTGCTGTCTAGTCCCTAATCTTTGGCATGTAACCTATTTTTGACTTAAGCTTACAATACCTTATTACATGACTAACTATTACATATAAAATAAAGACTTCAATCCTAACAAATTTAAATACACAAAGTTACATAACATACTACCAATGAAGCTAACACGAAAGCTTCGATGCAATGCGCGGGCTAAACAACTCGTATATATACATTCATGGATGGGTTTTTATACAAGTAGTAGTGCAATTTAAAGAGAAGATTACAAGTTCAATCCACGATTTCATTTTTTATTTATTACGTCTTCATCTTTCTTTTATATTTACATTATAACTCTTAGAACATTTTTTTCTTGTTCTTTGCAATCTTTTTATAGTGTTTCAGTTAATCCACGACCATTTATAATTTATACTTGCAACTGATCAAGTTACGATTTTTGTTTCGATAACTAACAAGTTTAGTCGTAAAATATTTGTCGACTTTTTGGTATAGAAATATAATATACACGCCTTCGCTGATAAAAGTATGTTGTTGAAAGCTTGTGAACTTGTATGTCATTGAAGCTTGCGAAATGTGAGTTCGCCGGTTGTTTAAAATTATAACATTGAAAGCTTGCGAAATGTGAGTTTGCGGTTGTTTAAAATTTTAACCATTGAACATCGCTGTTATGCGCGGATAAATTTTACTCCTCGTATATCATAGTATTTGTCTATTTTTCAAAGGGGCTAGTACTTAAAAAATGTAGTATGCTTGACATCATTTGTCATTACGTGTAGCCTACTTTCTTCTCAGCTATTTAGTGTAAAATCATGTTTTTGGGTTAATGTATGTAAAATAAGCAAATGAACCCGCGCGTTGCGGCGGGACTAATTTTTTCCTGAATAATTTTTTTTTACGTTTCGGGGGGTTTTTTTTTGCGATGCGTTATGCGGGGCTAATTTTTAATATTTTCTTTTTTTGTATGGTCCGGGGAAAAAAATTGCGTTTGGACGGGCTAATATTTTCCCGAATATTTTCTTTTTTTGGGACGGTTTTGTAAAATTTTTTACAGGAATTTTTGTGTAAGAAAATTGTAAATAGTTAAAAGGTGAGGGTCCGTTTTGTATTTTTTTTTTTACTTTGGGCCAGATTTTAGGCTATTTTTGGGTTTTTTTTTTGGCTAATTTTTTCCCGGATATTTCCTTTTTTTGTATGATTCGGGAAAAAAAATTTGCGTTGGGACGGGTTAATTTTTTCCCGAATATTTTCTTTTTTTGGGACGGTTCGATATCTTTTTATTTGGGCCGATGAATGTAAAAAAGTTGTGAACAATAAAAACTTGACGTGTTTTTTTTGTTAATTTTTTTACGGGATTTTTTGTGTAAGAAAATCGTAAATAGTTAAAAGTTGAGGGACCGTTTTGTATTTATTTTTTTACTTTGGGCCAGATTTCAGGCTAATTTTGGGCTAGTTTTTTTTTTTTACTTTGGGCCAGATTTTATGCGAATTTTAGGCTAGTTTGTCGACAAATGTGTATATTAGTAATAATTTTTTTTATATGGCTTATGTGTTGGGCCTCATGTTTAAAGTGTTGTTTTTTTTTTGCTATATGGGTTTTTTTTTAAATAATGGGTTGTACGTTTGTGACCATATCGTTTATTTTAAAGTTATTAGGTATCGAAGATGTTTTCGCGAGTATTTTTTTTATCTAAATAAATCAGAACTTTTGTAATATTTTTTTCCCTCCTACTTTGTGCATACAAATTTAAAAAAAAAAACAAAAACAAAATAATTTAAAAAAAAAAAACTAAAATCGGGCTGACTCAAAATGAGAGTCCGTTACTATAGCAAGTGGCTCACTGTCAAAACGAGAGTGGATTTGTCGCTGAACGTGTATATTAGTAATTTGACCTCCCTAGCTGGCTGTAGTTACATGTACCAAGTTACCATCCACCTTAGTTTTGTCTTTTTCCATATCACTTGTATCTTATGTATAACACACACCTAGACACCCAGCCCACCACTTTAACTTTACCCCGACCCAAAATTGATATCCACCCCATCACTTCTTCTTTCTCTCAAACCCTAACCATGGCGTATTCATCATCTTCTTTGGCTAGGTATTATCAGAGACAATATCAATCCGTCATTAACCGTACTCACTGTAAGTGTCCATTGCCCACGAAGGAGCAAGTGTCATGGACCAGGACAAACCCATGGCAGAGGTTTAAAGCTTTCCCCATTTATGTAAGTTTCTTTGATTATATACTTACATTATCATTATATGTTAAACTCTCAATTGATTTGTTGTTGATTATGAACTAGGACAAAGAGAAAAGTTGTCGTCTTTATATCTTTCTGGATCTTGAGCTTCCTTCACAGTACTATAAATATCTGTTGTTCCATATGCATGTTGGGAATGTTGAGTTGAGGAATCTGTGTATGATTGATGATATGGTTCTGACTAACAATAATGTTTCAAAGATGAAGGAGAAGTTGACTTTGTTAAAGTCAAAATTGAAGTTTTATGAAAAAGTCAAGTTTTGGGTTATTGTTGTTCTTGTTTATATCAGTTTAAAGGCTTCAATGTTTTAAGTTGTTGAACTAGTTTTAATGTGGATGAACTTTTGAATGATATTTTGAATGTAATATTAGATGATTTTTTAAATGAAGTAATCTTTTTGAATGAAATTATCATTTCAATGAATTGTCAAAGTTGTGTGAAATTAAACATTATGTTGCAAAACCAGTTAATAAATGATGCAAAACAAGTTATATGGATGTTAAATGTTGCATCAACCCTTTTAATACATGATGCATCAATCATTTATATGGTTTATTAGATGTTGCATGAATACATGGTATATGTGATGTGGTTTAGTATGCAATTATGCATGCTGCATGGATTCATCACTAACCATTTACCTAGACAACAATACACACACCATACATAGACTCAAATACACAGATCGTATACACTTTTCTTTGACTCATATACACATACCAAAACACAGACTCACAATATCATCTACTAAAACATCCATAGACAGTTATTTTCTGCATGACTAACAAAAACAACCAACCATATTAACACACAAGATCCTATGCTTTGTTACATATTGCAAAACTAACTAAACCATGTCTGCAAAATTAAACCATGTCTACAAAACTAAACCATTTCTGCAAAACTAAACCATGTCTGCAAAACATCTTTTATACATGTTGCATGACTCAACCCTTCACTAAGAGTTTCTTTTCTGCCAAACATTCATACATACTTTCTTTTGACGCAAATAAAATACCAGGACGCTTCACTAACAATATACAGACCCAAAGCAGTTGCATCATTAAAAACATACCAACAAATTCAGAGCAATTTAATAAATAGTAAAAGTCAAGATTCATTTTATAAACACTTCTTTTACCTAAGAACATCAAAATGAGCTTACAAAAGTGCAATCATATGCACAAAGTGTTATCATCATTTTCTAAAACATCAAAAGAAATAGTTGTCTTATTATATACATATACAATAGGCAGACGCCCCGACCCGCGGGTCGCATTAAATTTTTTGACCCGGCCCCACCCCCACATTAATGCAAGGTTTT
>BQNB010038290.1:0-48858 GCA_026074375.1 Tanacetum coccineum | reverse complement strand
TATCCTTAGGGATACATTTTTATGAACTTCTGAAGGCTACTTGAGGACAAGTAGTATTCAAGTTGGGGGATATTTGATGACATCAAATAATGTTTATTTTATAGCATTATTTATCCTATGTTATTAACCCATTTTGTATAGTTATTGCAAAGAATTGTTACTTAATCATTTATATTTGAGAATTACAGTAATTATGGAGTAATTGGTGGAAGATATCAAGCGTGGTCCCTAATCCAAGAAATCCCCAATACGCCGTATCCAACACTTGGATACGCCGTATCCAACCGACTTCTAGACCTTATAAATAGAAAAATAAAAAACGAGTTTTTAGTGTGCTAAATCATATTCTCGATACCTAAACCATAAAAGTCGATTTTTAGAGGAGAAAAAGAACAGAAGAGGTCGAGCAAAGTTATCAATTCTATAGGAGACAACGTGTAATTCCATATACTTTAGTAATGGTTCAGTTTTTAGTATCATTCATTAACTCAGTTAGTTTACCTTGGCTAAATAATTGCTTTTATATTTATTATGACGTTTAAAGGCTAATACCTTCAGGTATTAGCCATTATTATGAAGATCTGAATGTTTGGTATTTGTTTATCTCGATTTCTTGATTTATCATTATATGCTTGTTTATGTTTACTAATTTATACTTATTCACGCGCTTTTGTATGCGATATATCATTCAACTAGATCTAGTAAAGCGGACCAAGTAGATCTAGAGTCCGGGATAACTCTCCATATAGTGATTTATACATCTAGAATAATAGTTACATAAATATTTTCCTTCTAAGTCTGTGTCTAGGATACGCTTCGGGCTTGACTAGTTAATTGGATAATGCTAATGGTTTATTGATCGTGTTGACTAGCAGGTGACCTAGATAATTCAACAAGTAACGTTCTGATTCCATTGGATAGCTGGACAAGTGGACTACTAGTGTATAAATTGCCATTAAGCGGTAAGTGCGTAAAGTATCTATAAGCTAGGGTTTAACAAGATCACCATTGCTTTAATCCCTAAGATAGATTATAATCAGCAAATAAGGATGCTTTATACGGATGCTTTAATTGTGACAGAATTAATGTGTCTAGGTCTTAAGATGATGTAACGCCTAAGTCTTAAGAATGATATGCCACCTCGAGAGAAGAAATCATTGCACTTAATAAACAAACTAACTTTCTAATCAGATTCATAATGGTTAATACAGTTTTCTTATATAAAGTTCGACCGCTCTGTTATGTTTTGTTAATTAGCTTGCGTGGGTAACAGTGCCTTGAATTGATTGTAGTCACCAACCAAACCGTGCCAGTCTCTCAGGCTGAAAACCCCCTTTTCCCGTTAGAATTAAGATTTAGACTGACAAAGGTTTAACATAGGTTTATAATAGAGTAGAATTAACATAGAATAGATAACTAAGATATTAATTAAATTGAGAGATTTAACCTCGCTTCAAGTGTTCGACATCCTACTTACCACGAAACTACTACCGATCGGGTACACTGCCCGTTAAAGTGTTATTTTTGGTTTAGTCGGCAAAATATAAATTTAAAACTTGAATCAATAAAATATACACCACACAACGACACATCAAGTTTTTGGCGCCGTTGTCGGGGATTAAAAATTAATCTTGATTTTTATTTGATATTTTGGTTTTTAACATTAGATTAGATCTAACCATTAGGATTAGTGTAATTTAGATTAGTATATTATTCTGCGTATTTAATTGTTTGTTTTAATCATTTTCATATTTTGTTAAGTACGATACGGCGTATCTAGGTCCTTTAGATACGGCGTATCCTGTCTGGTCGGTTATACGACGTATTCGCCTCTTTGAATACGGCGTATTTATTATTTTTCTAGAATATCTTTACTTTGCATCATGTCTTACTTTTCAGGAACAGAATCTAGACTCCATCCATATCATTTTAACTACCCTAAAATAAGCCTGACAATGGAAGAGATGTTAAACAAGTTCATTGACGAAGGAAAACAAGAACATGAGGAGATGAGGACATTTATTTATGACTTCCAAACTAGCAACAAGCTCTTGTTTAAAGAAAGGAATAATTCACTAATTGAGCTCAGATTTGACGTACAAGAGTTATTAAATATAATTAATAATGTTTCGATGATAGATTGCGATGTTAAGGGAGTAACTACTAGAGGTTGAAAAACTACGACTCAAGATGTTCATGATAACGACACCAATGTGCTACCAAAAGAACTTGTAGTAGTTGAACCCGAAAAGCCAGTCGGATCAAATGAAATCCTCACTAATGATCAACCTCAGATAACTAGCGAACCTATTGTTCAACCATCAAAAGAAGTACAACCACTACCAGTTCATTTCCCCAGAATATTGAGAAAAGAAAAAGATGAGGCTCAACAGAAGAAGTTTTTGGAAAATCTGAAGCGACTCCACATCAATTTGCCTTTCATCAAAGCATTAGCTCAGATGCCGAAGTATGCTAAATTTCTAAAAGGTTTGCTAACTAACAAAGCCAGACTAGAAGAAGCTTGCAAAATCATTATAAACGAAAGATGCTCTACTATATTATTAAACAAGCTTCCATCAAAGGAGAAAGACCCGAGGAGTTTTACTATTCCTTGAGACATTGTCCAATTACATATTGATAATGCATTAGCAGATCATGGAGCTAGCATAAGCATAATGCCATACACGATGTACAAGAAACTTGTTTGGGAGAACCGAAGGCTACTAGAATGAGTTTGGAACTTACGATTAGGTCGATCCCATATCCGAGAGGAATAATAAAAAACATACTCATTAAAGTCGATGATTGCAGTGTTGAACTCAACCTTTTAATTATATAAATATATAATAAATATATAAATAATAAGGCTAAATAAGTATTCCGAGAGGCTTTTAAAAGATTTGTTTCTATCCAAAACAAAATCCCTTAAAAATCTACTCGGGTCGTTCTCCCAACGAGGTGTGAATTGAAAATCAAAAACGTTCGTGATCGCGCGTTTGAATGGTTTGAAAGTTTTTGGAATTAGGATTCTATTTCTATGGTTAAAATGTAAAAACGATTAAAGAAAACCTAAAACGAAAGCTAAAAGTGATTAAAATCTAAAAACGAGAACGGGATTCGAATCTCGTTCTTTAAAAAAACAAATTTTGCAAAATTAACCTTAGAAAAGCAAATTTAATTTTCCTAAGTGCTAAATGATAAAAGAAAATTTTCTAAAAAAGAATTATATTTTTTTGACTTTTTAATAATTTTTTATGAATTAAAAACGATTTTAAAGAAATTAAATGATAAAAAATACTAAACAATACGGGAAAAATCTAAAAAAATTGGGAAAAGTAGCTTGAACAATGCTGGTTTTAAGAAAAATAAGCTGGGGTTGCCAGCTTATTGGAATAAGCACGAAATAAGCTAAACAGGCTAATGGGCTTATAGGGCTAAAGAAGGCTTATATAATAAATTATACACACTCTAACCAGATAGCCCTACTGGAGCCGCTGGTTAGTGTGTGTTGTGTTTGGGACGAGTGTGTGCTATAAGGGAGGTCCAGGGTTCGAACCTTGGGTCTCCCTTTTTGCAAAACTATTTTTTTTAATTTTCTTTTTGCAAAATTTTAAAACAAGACAAAATAAACAATTTTAAAAAAGAGAGTTTTAACAAAAACTTAAAAATAAGCAGTTATAAGCAAATTAAAATGACAGATATGCTACTTTTACACTAAGGCTAAAAAAAGCTAACTGTTAGGCTACTTTAAGCACTATTAAGCTAACAAAAAGGGAAATAAGCTAGGACAGGCACTACTCTACTCCTAATAAGCAAATCTAACTAAAATAAGCCAGAGAAAATAAGCAGAAAATCAAAAATCAAGCAATAAGCAAAGGGGCAAAACTGTCAAGCAAAACAGCCTATGAGGGCACCCTTTGGGCTTATTTTTAAGCCCAAAGATGGAACCTTATGGCTATAAGGGGTATACCAGCTTAAAGCTGGTACAATAAGCTTTCTAAATGTACAAAAAATAGAGTTTGAAATAAAAATAAGCTGCTAAAAAGTTAAGAGAAAAGGGGTGGACTCAATGAGCATATGCTGATTTGGTTTTTAGAAAAGAGAAAAAAAGGCAATTTGCAGGTATGAAAATAAGCTAACAAATAAGCTTCAAACTAAAAACTAAGTAAAAACAGATGGGGTCCACCACCCAATGAGCTTATGCTCAAAGTTTTAGATCCTGAAAACACCTATAACTAGCATAAATTTGGATTTGAAAAATTCATTGATTAAAACAAAGGTATGCTAAATGACACTTATACTACTTTATTAAAGACTTAAAAACAACACAAAAACTAGCACCTACAAGCTATTTTGAAAGCTTAATCAAAGAAGTTCCTTTAAACTGTTCTATCATCAGAGTTATAAAACACTCTTTAGAAAAAGCTTAAAACAATCTTTAAGACCAAAAAAAAACTTTGAAAACAGATTAATTACTTCTTAAAAAGGCTGGGCAAAAGTGGCCAAGTGACCAAAATGGATTTTTAACTCAAAATGACCTGTTTGACCCCTATGCCAAACACCCCTTTAAGTTTGAAAAATGCTTTTTAAAACTGAATTATGAAGATTTAAGCAAGAGTTTTTGAAAACAAATAGCAAACAAGTAGACTTAATCAAAGATAAGCAAAATCTAAACAAAGATGAGCACTAAAAATAGCAAATAAGCAAATAAGCAGATTAACCTAAAACGGACAGATTCAAATAAAAACATAAAAAATGACATATAAGCATTAAATAAGCATAAGCAAGCATAAACTAACATAAATAAGCAAGAAAAAAAAGTAACAAGCAACAAATAAGCTAATGCTACAGTAATAAGCAAAAATAGAAAAAGTGAGCTTACAAGAGTCCAAGCTCTTTGGCAAGTGTATGAGCTATCAAAAAAACTTACAAACAACCTATATGCTTCCCAAGAAGCTTTAAACCAAGACCATACATAATATACCTTGCTCCTTTTGCTTTGACAGATGTTGGATTTTTTTGGATTTTGGATTTTGGATTTTTTTTTGACAGAAAATGAAATAAGTGTTTATATGAGTTTCAATGACTCAAAAACTTATACAAAGGCTTATAAAACAGTATTTAAAGACAATTTAAGTAAATGGAAAGTATTAAAGAAAACTTGTAAATTTCATTAACTAAAAAAAGTTACAATGCTTGTAATTTAAAGACATAAATTTTAAATGACAATATATTAAAAATGCAGTATCTAAAAAGGGTACAAATCTTGTTAATACAAAGCTTAGTAAAACAAATATTCGACAAAGAGTAATCAGCTACAAAGTGCTTATATTTATACTAAAGGTCTTGAGGTCTTCTTGTACTTGTTCACTGAGAGACTTCAAGGTGTGTGTTTGTTGTGTGAGAGAGTCTTCAAAGTTAATCATAGCCTTCCATTCATCTTGGAGCCTAAGTCGTTTGATCACAACCCTTCATTTTTTTGTAATTTTTCTTCAACCAATGGGACATTGAGGGATTGTCAAGGTGGCTATGGAGTTTTTTGAGGTGGGGGTAAGGAAAGTGACAGGTTTATTATGGGGTTCGTTTTGGGGAAGATAAACAGTAGCCATGGGCGGGAAATTTGTTTAAGGTTAACAGGGTAAAAGGGTTTTGGGGTTTTGGCAAAAATAGCCCTCCAAGGTGTTATATGTTATTGCAGAAATGGTCCTCTAACATGTATGTTGTTATTGCACCCATCGTCCTTTGGTGTATAATAGTTTTTGTGAATTGGCAATTTTGGTCCTCCATGGTGTAGTGAGTGTTAGCAAGTTAGGTCCTTAAAGGACTAACTGAGTTAACTGTGAAAGGGTTAACATGGCTAACGGCTGTTAAGTGCAAATGGGCTTATACTTGTGGTCTTGGGCCGGTTTATGTTTAAAAAAAAGAATTGGGCCTTTAGTCTTCATAATGTATAAATGGGTTGACCCGACCCATTAGATGGGTACGGGTGGGCCCATTTAACATTTCTTCAGTTTTGGCTTTGACTTTGACTTGTTTTTGGACTTTGACTTTGATTTTGACTTTGTCATTCTCACGCCCTTCTATTTCGTGCTCGGTTTTGTCGTTTTTTGTTTGATTTTTCGTCCTTTTCTCGGATATCCGTTTCCTGCACAATATAAATGAAACATACAAATATAATGTATTTTTGGTACGTTTTTAGTCATTTAAGTTCGATTTTAAAGGTCAAAGGTATGTGTATTTAAGCACATACTACTCCTGTATCTGCAACACTCCCTTTTAGTGCTTCTCCGCTAAAGAAATCAAAGTTGAAAAAAAGAAATCCTGTGCCAAGCCTTAGTTATCATTTGGTATTAAAAAAATTAAAGTTCAAGGCTTATGTTTTGTCATAAAAGATAAGTATATGCTATTCACCCTCATCAGTATCATGCTTTGCTCCTTTGAGATTTTGTCTGGTGCTCACACTC
The DNA here is from genome assembly GCA_026074375.1 of Tanacetum coccineum. Taxonomy (NCBI): domain Eukaryota; kingdom Viridiplantae; phylum Streptophyta; class Magnoliopsida; order Asterales; family Asteraceae; genus Tanacetum; species Tanacetum coccineum. The sequence goes on along the minus strand of BQNB010038290.1, from coordinate 42,394 downwards.
GATTGGAAGAAACCGAAGAAGAAGAAAAGAGCAAAGATGATTGGGACCATTTGCTTGATTTCAAAACATAGATTTAATACCATTGTAGGTTGGAGAAGGACTTCCTACGCCATTCATATGGCCAAAATGGGGAAGAGTATCCGTAATAATGAAAACGGAAAGGGAAAACCTTAAATTTTTTCTATCAAGATATATGAGACATCTTCAACAGCTGGTGTGTCATTTAACCCAAGAAGAATAAACCTAAAGAATCAATATCAATAAGCATTGAGTTCGAAATTTTGCTTTTATTCGAGGAAGAAAGGCCAATAATTGAGACCATGGCCTATAATGACAAATATAAGAAAATTCTCGATGAAGTTTGGAAAGACAGGGTAGAGTTAGATGGAAAGATTGTAAAGGAGGAAGAAGAAGCAGTAAAAAGGATTAAGGAAGAGGCATTAAAAGAAAAAGAAGATCCTGGAGCTTTCATGTTTCCCATAAGACTGGAGGGACAGGTTAACGAAAACGCGTTAGTAGATACGGGGTCAAATATAAATACTATGCCTTTCCGTATCTTTATGCAATTAGGGAGAGACGATATGAATAAGGTGGATGGAGGAATCACGATGATAAATCATACGCAGGCAGAAGCTATAAGGATACTCACAAACGTTCTTTGTCAGGTAGGAGTCACTACCTTGATTGCTAAGTTTCTGATCTTAGATATTCCGATCGATCATGATTTACCAATAGTTGTTGGTCGTGGATTCCTGCATACGATTGGTGGCATAGTAAATGCTCCGGAGAGACTCTTCTCGACCTTTGATGGGTTTTGTCACCAAACCTTCCATGATGCAAGATCTGATTTTATGAGAAACGCAGAAAGTGATAGTGATGATGAGGAAGATTACCAGATAAAGAGGAACAAGTTTGGAGCACCAATATATGGACCTAAACCAGCACCATACTTAAACTGTAACGATCCGGATGAGCGATCGTTAGCTATACAAACCGTAACTAACCCATTTTGAAAAATTAGTGTTTGGAAGAAGGCAGTTAGTTTCCTTGGCTCGTTACCAGTGCCATTAAAGCAAGTTAACTGGAAGCCTGATTATAAAGGATCGTATACTAAAGAAGAATAAGCAACAGGGAACTGGTGAACTGAGATAAGGTTATCTGATCCATATAGGAACATTTATTTACAAGGGTTTACAACAAAGAAAACAGACCAGAAGTTATCGAAGTACCACAAGTTGAGTGACATCATGTCACCAAACTGGTTTATGGAATAAAGAAGTAAAACAGGTTGGAATAAAGGAGTAACTATATACTCCTATTTTTTATATTATGTTTTAAGAATAAAATCATTTGTATAAATCATAATGGATTACATTTGATGTACGGAATTTAATCTGATATATGATAATTATTAATATCAAGTTAATATGATGAGCTAAAATTATGTTTAGATTATGAAAGTTTCAAAACAAGTTTTGTGTAGTTTAATATATAAAATTAAAAAAAATATTTATATATAAAAAAAGGGGAAAGTACGCCGCACTTTTGGGAAGTGCGTCGCACTTTTGAGCGGTTTTCTTAGATGAAACTTGACAAATACGATTTTAACCCATTATATAAAAAAAACTCACACAAACTCACCAAAACCGCCAGGTTTCTAACAAAAACAGAGAAAAAGTTTTCAAAGATCAATCTACCAAGTTTGTAATCTTGCCTAGGGTATGTTTATATCATTCCTTAACTTGTTTATCATCAATTTGTTTAAAATTCATGTCCATTAGGGTTTATAATAATTAGATTAGGGAAAATTTAAATCCAAGTTTCATATGAACAATTGACCCTTTGAATTTGGATATTTAAAAGTTATTTGATGCATGCATGCTTGATATGGATTAATCTAAAAAAACACTGTTCATTATGAATTTACATTTAAAAATAAATTGTTTGAAGATCATAAAATTTTTTATCAGCCCAGGAAGTACGCTGATTTTGTCCCAAAACCGACGCACTTTGCCCATTTTTTCCAGAATGTACACCGCACTTCAGGGAAGTACGCCACACATTTTACATCAGAATGCAACATATATATTTCAAGACCATCAAAACCATGACCAATTATACCAAATCGTTTCTAACATTACTATAACTTTATTGTTGATTGTTTTTTATGTATAGACTCAAGGAACACACGATGATGAGGCCGGATCATCACGATCTAAATGCCCAAGACAACATGAAACCGTGGGAGAATTATTTCTTCCACAAGTTCACCATGAATTTTTTCTATGGGAAGGATGCAGCAGAGATGCAAAGTCAAGGTACAACACTAAATTGGCCTAATTGCTTCCTAAAAACATTTACTCACCTTGTGTCGTGAACTAGGATGTGCTAAACCGAATGGGTTATGATGGAGAGATTGATGACATGTTGAGAATTAGGTTGCGTGAAGCTAGATCAGATGAAGAGATATTTACTTCGGTGGCTTGGATTAGGGCTTTTAATATAAATGAGCCAATTTATGCCGAGCTTTGCCATGAGTTTTATTCTACTTATGAGTTTAATGAAGTGTGTGCTGATGATGAGTTGCAGTCATAGAAGATTATTAAGTTTAGACTTGGTGGACGTGCTCATAATTTAACCTTGTTGGAGTTTGCTTGAAGGTTGGGACTATATCAAGCGGTTGAGCTAGAGGAAGAAGGTTTTAATGTTTACTTTGAAGGAGGTTTGCGTAATGATGATAATTTTAATGCTTAGGAATATTGGTTAAGCATTAGTCGAGAGGATAACCTTGGTTTATCTAGGAGTCATACTTCTACTATCAGGAACCTAATTTTGAGGGTGATCCACAAAATGATCACTTATGGTTTGTGTTAAAGGACGGCTGGGTATGACAAGATTTAGAAGAATGATTTGTGACTTCTAAGTATGTTTGATGCTAGAATGGGTATGCAAATGTAGCTTAGGTGATTGCGAGATGGATGAAGAGGAAAGGAGCTAGGACTCAAAAAGAGAGTCAAATTTGCTGTGGTCAATTTATCTTAAAGCTTGCTAGAAAATGCAGGGTGTTGACAGAGGATGTGGTAAGGAGTTTGAGTGCTCTAATTTATTGTAGAGATCTGGATACAATTACACTTAGAGATTTGATCGACTCTGATGGTAAGCTTATTCCCGAAGATCCACAGCCGGGTGTGCCTAGAGTTGGTATTCCTAGAACTCCAAGGGAATCTATGCAGGATTTGTATGATAGGATGGGTAGGATGGAGATATGCCAAAAGGCAATAGAGCGGATGGAGTATAGACAGTCATATCACCCTTTAGGGAACGTACCCCAATAAAGGGAGTGTTTCGATGCACACATGGATGGGATTATAGTGTTCCGAATGCAGGTAGCCTACAAGCCTACCTGTTTATGCTCACCACAAGTATTACCATACTATCAGTAGTACACACCTCTGCGACCTCAGTATCAGCAGCAGGAATGATGATTAGTGTCCTAGATGGCACTATATTGGTTTTAGTACACGTCATGTTTTGGTTACTTATGTCTAAAAACAATTTGTCTAGATTATTTTATTATTATTATGGTGTGTAAATGCCTCGTTGGCATAAAATAATATATCTAGTACTTTCTTATAATAATTAATTAGGATTATTATTATGATTAATTGATTGCGCAAATGGTTTTATATATGTAACAAAGGAATAAGGAAAAAGAAAAAAGAAAGACAGCGAAGCAGAAATATGCATGAATCAAATATACAGAACATCAACTACAATTGAAAAGTATTATTTTAGTTTTCCATTTTATCTTTCTCTATAATATTTTCACATTGAGGACAATGCTCATATTAAGTATTAGGGGGGGGGAGATAAACTAGAAAAGTTAAATTTTTAAGAGAAGTTAAAATAAAATTTTGAAAATAGCATTTTATTGATCACATATAAGCAATCTGACTCTGGATTAAATAACATAACATCATATTTATACCCCCTGTAGAAAAATTTGTGAGGTTTAGATCTTAAAATTCAGGTATATATCTTTGATACCTAGATTATTTTTATCTTTATCTTTCTCGAGTTAATAGAGACAATTGCAGATATCTCCTAAAAGCCTTTAAATTGTTGCTTCAGAATGTATTTCTACATCTTCTTTGATTCATCATTGCCACCAAATCTGGATTTGATAGCATCCCACATATCTTTAGCATCAGTCATCTTGTGAAATTTTGCTAAATGGTCTTCTGGTAGAGCCATAAGCAAGGTGGTCCTTGCTTTTCTTTCTCTTTCTCTGACTAAAATTTCTTCAGCAGTTTTAGGAGGCAGAACCTTTATTATTCCATTTGTATCTGTTGAGACACTTACATGACCATTTACTTTTTGTATGACTTCCTATATAGGATAGTCTGTATGGCTCAAGTAATGTTCCATTTTCATGGCCCAGATGTCATACTCACCTTTCTTCAGAATAAGGAGTTTAATGGTTGACACAATGTGAGGGGCTTGTTGTGTTAAGGTTTGTGGTGGTGGTGGTGGTGGTGGAATTTCATCATCTGATCCTGCCATTAAATAGATCTGAAAGGTAAAAGTTTGTAACTGATGTGTTTTGGTTATTATTACTCAGAGTTTCTCAACAAGATCTGATACCACTTGATGATCCCAATCTGAATAGATCTTTCTAGCCTGTTAAGGGTGGTAGCCAATCTGGATAGATCCAAACTAACTACAAGAGAAACAATGACTATGAACAATATAAGTTATGCGGAAACTATCTTATACTACTAAGAAGAACAATGAATAAAACAAAACTTTGATTACTATTAATCTGCTAGGTTACAGATTACTAACTATATATTGGTGAAACTTGTATATGAAACTTATATCTAACTAATGCCGTAAGGTTTGTTGGAAACATAAAAAGTGTCGGTCACTTCCAAGTTGTAACAGGTCTTAGCTCGTAGATTGTGTCATGTTAAGTATAGAAGCTAATCCGGCCCAAGGCCCATGGGAAGCCCATCATAGCCTATGGGCCGACCATCATGTAACTATATAAGCCCTCTCCTAGCCTTGGAGAGGGGTTGGTTGTTTCATTTCTTCCATATTTCCACATAGTAATAACATCATCTATTCCATATACTTTCTCTCACTAAACATCACAACCCACATCTCTCTCTCTTGTTCTTGGTAGATCATTATATTACATGTTTCTTCAATTGGTATCAAGAGCTATGGAGTGGTGTGTTTAGTTTTTGTGTTTGTCTTGTGATTTGCGTTCAAAATCGTTATAAAGAACAAAATTTTTGGTTCAAAATCTTTTTGCGTAAAAACCTTAAAGTTTTCATTTTTATTGTTCCTATAGGGTTAGTAACACTAGTTATACAAGAATTTTTGCTAAAAACCTTTCAAAAATGTGTCTTTTTGAGTTTTGAAAATTTGAGTTTCGTAGTAGTTGGAACCGAATGAGTACAACCGAACAAGGTCACCGAACGAGTAAGCCGATCAAGAGAACCGATCTAGCTCAATTATAGTGGGAACCAAACTAGTATCTCTTTGGCAACCGAACGAGTTGTCTATTTCAAGAACCGAACTAGTTCATCTATGTTGGAACCGAACTAGACTCCTGTCAGTTAGAACCGAACGAGGTTTCACAGTTTGAACCGAACGAGTTAATTGAAACTAGAACCGAACGAGGTTTACTCAAGTTGGAACCGAACTAGTTTGTTGTCTGTTGGAACCGAACTAGTTAACCGAACAAGCAGAACCGAACTAGATAACCGAACAAGACAACCGATCTAGGCAATTTCTTTGTCAACCGAACTAGTAAATTCCATTTAAGACACACTAACTCAAATTTCTAAATTATACGGTTATTTCTTTGACTTGTAAAATCCCGTGAAACATTAACTTGTTTTCCCAGTTTTGTCGAGAATTGTAAAATCCCGTGTAGTTTCATTTCAAGACTCAACAATCACATAACCAAATACAATTTCTTTCTACCACCGATCGATCAATTTGTAATCTTTTTGATACCACAATGACGACTCTTGCCGATAAGTCACTTCTTTCAGGAGGAGACAACAAACCACCAATGCTTGAAAAACACTTGTATGATTCTTGGAAGAGCCGAATGGAACTGTATATGTTGAATAGACCTCATGGAAGAATGATTCTTGCCTCTGTTGAAAAAGGACCACTCGTTTGGCCTTCAATCACTGAGGATGGAGTAACAAGGCTTAAGGAATATATTGAACTGACTCCCGCTGAAGCCATTCAAGCTGATTGTGACATCAAAGCAATAAACATCATTCTCCAAGGCCTTCCAACTGAAATCTATGCTCTTGTGAGTCAACATCGTGTTGCAAAAGATCTTTGGGAGAAGATTAAACTGCTAATGCAAGGAACGTCGTTAACAAAACAAGAACGAGAATGTAAGCTGTATGATGAATTCGATAAGTTCACTTACAAGAAAGGAGAGTCGTTACATGAGTACTACTTGAGGTTCACTCTGTTACTCAATGATATGAACATCTACAAGATGCCATTGGAGCAATTTCAAGTTAACACCAAGTTTTTAAACACTCTTCCTGATGAATGGAGCAAATTTGTTACTGATGTTAAATTGGTCAAAGACTTGCATACTACCAATGTTGATCAGCTTCATGCTTACCTGCAACAACACGAAAGACATGCAAATGAAGTTCGTTTGATGCATGAACGTAACTCCGATCCTCTTGCTTTAGTTGCATCTCACCAATTACCTCCGTCAACTTATCAATCTCATCTACACACTCTCCCGAACTCTCAACTTCAACATCATGTTTCACCATATCCGTCTTCACAGTTTGTAACACCTTATCAGACTCAACAATTCACAACCAGTCAATCAACACCTCTTTCAATCACTTATCCATCAAATGAGTACCAATCCTCAGTTCACCACAACGTTTATTCTCCACAATCATCCATCCCACAATTGGAATATGCTCCCACAACTTACCAACATCAACAATCTGAATTTTCCCAACCAGACTCCGGTCTAATTGTTCCAGTGTTCCAGAAAGGGGATGATCCAATTGATGCGATCAATCACATGATGTCATTCTTAACTGCTGTTGTCACATCCCGGTATCCTACTACCAACAATCAGCTAAGGACTTCGTCAAACCCTCGTCAACAAGCTACCATCTATGATGGAAAAGTAACTGTGCAACCTGTTCAGGGGAGACAAACTACTTATGCTGCTGGAACAACGAGAAAATACACTCCTGGAGCAAGTGGAAGCAACACAGGGAAACAACGGACTGTCATCTGTTACAACTGCAAAGGGGAGGGTCATATTTCCAAGCAGTGTACTATGCCCAAGAGAAAAAGGGATGAAACGTGGTTCAATGATAAAGTGTTGCTGGTTCAAGCTCAAGCAAGTGGTCAAGTTTTAACAGAGGAAGAAATAGCATTTTTGGCAGATCCAGGACTTCCTGACACTCAAACCTCTCAGACTGTCATTACCCACAATGCTGCTTATCAAGCCGATGATCTGGATGCCTATGACTCTGATTGTGATGAACTTAACTCAGCCAAGATTGCTCTCATGGCGAATCTTTCCAGGAATGGCTCAGATGCACTCACTGAGGTACACAATCCGGATAATCTGGCCTATGATTTAATCAATCAAAGTGAGCAGATAATGACGTCTTCTGAACAGTCTAATGATGTGAATCAGACAGAAACTGAAATAACCAGTGATAGCAATATCATTCCTTATTCTCAGTATCTGAGTGAAACACAACAGGAAACTGTCCAGAATTCTAACTCTTCTGCTCAACAAGATGCCCTGATATTATCTATGTTTGAACAATTAAATACCCAAGTGATGAACTGCACCAATGTTAATCTGGAATATAAAAGTGCCAATAAAGCTTTGACTACCGAGCTTGACAGATATAAAGAAGAGGTTAAAGATTTGAAAGAAATGCAAAATGTTGAGAACAGTTTTTCAGGATCAAATGAACAGTATGCCGAGATTGAACGTCTTAAGCAAACTCTTTCTGAACAAGTGCAAGAAAAGGATTCTTTAATGAAAACAGTTTCTGATCTCAAAAATGATTTAAAAATGGAAGAAAACAGAAATATTGATAGAGAAATTGCTTTAGAAAAGAAAATTAAGCAACTTGATAATATCATTTTCAAAAGAGGTCAATCTGCGCAAACTGTTCATATGATGACTAAATCCAAAATTTGTTATGATCATTCCACAAAACAAGCTATCGGTTTTGAAAAACCTTTCTATCTGAAGAAAGTTCGGGAGTCAAAGCCAAAACTGTATGACGGGAATGTCATTCTTAAAATGGATGCTATTGTGATTCCTGATTCTGATGAGACATTAATGCTTTGTGAAGAGAGTCGTTCAAAAATGCTTTTGAAAGAACAAGATCCAATGGTTGTAAAACATAAAGTGAACACTAAACCCATTAATTATGCTATTCTTAATAACGATTACAACAAACGATTTGTTCGACAATCTGATTTATATAGTGAACATGCCTATTGGAAAGCGACTTCGGTCCCAACTTTAGACCCATCTCATTCTTCCACAACCGTTAAAGTTGAGGTTCCAAAAGAACTTCCTAAAGTGAGTATGGTGAATACTAGCTTTAAAGAGCTTAAACGCTATCTTATTGGCTTTGATCTGGTTTTCAAAGAAAGAACCACTGCCACAGCTATCACTAAGGGCATGTGGGGGTTTGAACATACAAAGGCTTATTTTCGAGATGAAATCATTCCGTTTATAAAAGAATTAAAAGATATCTTCAATAACTTCAATCAATACTTGGTTGAAGAACTTGCCGATGTCCAAAAAGTCTTTTATCAAATGGAACAGGCTGTCAAACAACATCGCTTGGAGTCCAGAACTTTCAAAGTTAAATTGAATCAAGTTTTGAGTGAAAATGAACGACTCTTGGCACAAGCCATTGATCATGATATTGTAAAAACTGTTGTGAATTTGTCTGTGAATGATGGTTGTGAAACTGTGAATGAATGTCAAAAGTGTCTCGAACTCAAGACTGAGCTTCTCAACAAAAAGGATTTTGTTGATAAAGAAACTTACGATAAACTTTGTAAGAGTTTTACGACTCTTGAAAAACATTGCATCACTTTGGAAGCTGATTCTCAACTTAATCAAGAAATTTTTCAACAAGAAAACAGTGTTTTAAATCAAAATGCTCCAAGTTTTACTCAGTTGTTTGAATTAAGTGAATTGAGAGGCTCAGTCTCAAGCGAAAGACTCCAGTATTGTCAGTTAAAAGAGATAAATTAAGTCCTTAAAAAGGAAATTGGTTGATAGTAAAGTCAATGTTGGACATGGATGAAATTGAGACTCTTAACATTGAATTGGAACATAGAGTGACAAAACTTGTTGCTGAGAATGAGCATTTGAAACAGACTTATAAACAACTTTATGACTCGATTAAACCAAAACGTGTTCAATCAAAAGAACAATGTGATGCGTTAATTAAACAAGTCAATATAAAAGTCATGGGGAAAATTTATGATTTAAATTGCAAAACTTCGGAACAAGGTTTTGGCATAGGCAGCCCTTAAAAAAATGAGTTAAGGAAACTAAAGAAAAGACGTTAGATAAGAGAGGCTACTGAGACCCACTTTGTGAATTCAAAAGTGTCTAAGATAATATGGAACCAATCACGCCCAAATGTGAATAAAGGACTGCTCACTACTCTTAATATTAAGACACTCAGGAAGAACGCTCTTGAGTTCTTAGGGATATAGTCGAACATGTAAAAGCGAATTATCCTCAAGATTCACTTTTAGAGTCTGCCTTTAGGTATACCAAAGTCATTCAGGATTTGCTTTCACACATAAGTAGGACTTGCCCTAGCATCAACAATTTTGATCCTCAATTAGTTGCGGTCACACCGAGGAAAAAGGACAAGAAAGTTAGGTTTGCCGAATCACTCACATCCACAGAAAACACAAAAACAGACTCGACCTCAAACTTAGTTTCTAACAAGCGTGTGTTGCATTCTACAGGAGTAAGACTTTCTACTTGTGCTAGCGGATCACAGCCTTCAGGCAATACCAGGAATGATAGGATTCAGCAAACACCAAGTAGTAATTCGAAGAATAAAGTAGAAGCTCACCCTAGGAACGTTAAATCTAGTTTGAATAAAAGGAATGGCACTGTTAAAGTTAATGGATCTGCGTCTGTGCAGAATTCCAAGAAACATGATAATTCTGATTATGTCTGTATTAACGGTGATGATTGCATGTCTTCTGATAATTTGTGTGTTTCTAATTCTATGAATGATGTGAAATTTCGTGCTAAACCTAAGAAGAGTAAATCTAAGAAGAATAAATCTAAGAAAGATATTTGGAAACCAACAGGAAAAGTGTTCACTAAGATAGGATATATTTGGAGACCTACCGGTCGGACCTTCACTATTGTAGGAAATGCGTGCCCTTTAACTAGGATTACCACTTGTTAGGATTAATGTTTTCTTAACTTAGTACCGACAGTACAATAGTTAGTACCGACAGTTATACTAAGTACCGACAATACAAAGTGTTAGTACTGTTAGTTAGTTAGTACCGTTAGATAGTAAAATAGTTAGTACCGATGAGAAGATATTTAAAAGATATTTGTCAGAAAGTCATGTAAGACTTTTAGGGTTATCCTTAATCTATAAAAGGATAACTATTGACATAGTTAGAACATATATGAGATAGACGATTACAAATCAGAGAAAATATCATAGTTAGCAATCTGTAACTCTCAAGAACATTTTAACAAAGTTGTTATTCTGTTAAATCATTATTCTTCTTAGTACTTGTGTTAAGATTCCGCATTAACATATTGTATTCAAGTCATTGTTTCTACATAGTCAGTTGTATTTATACATCTAGGCTATCATCCTTTATAGGCTGCAAAGATCCATTCAGTTTAAGGAACCACAATTGGTATCAGAGCCTTGTAAGAAACTTTGAATAAGAAGAACAATCAAATCTAGTTAATTCATCTCAAAACAAACAAATCTAAACATGTCTGGAACACATGATGAAATCCCACCTCCACCACCACCTCCACAAGAAACACAACAAAAACCAACACAACAAACTCCTCAAACAGTCCAACATCAAACTACCAATTCTCAAAAGGGAGATATGAACTTATGAGGTATGAAGATAGAACACTATCTGGCCCATACAGACTATCCAATTTGGGAGGTTATCCAAAATGGGAATGGTCCTGTATCAGTCACACTGGATACCACAGGACAGATTAAAATTTTGCCTCCTAAAACTGCAGAAGAAATGGTGCTGAGAGAGAGAGAAAGAAAAGCTAGGACCACCTTGCTGATGGCCATACCAGAAGATCATCTAGCTAAATTCCACAAAATGACTGATGCAAAAGATATGTGGATTGCCATAAAATCCAGATTGGTGGGAAATGATATAGTAGATAGAATCCAAAAGATGCAGAAGTACATCTTGAAGCAACAATTTGAGGGATTCACAGTATCCAACTCAGATGGCATTCACAAAGGCTATGAGAGATTCCAAAGTCTTCTCAGTCAGCTAGAGATTCATGGAGCAGGTGTATCTACTGAAGATGCAAATCAAAATTTTTTAAGATCTCTACCTTCTGCTTGGTTACAGTTCTTTGATCATGAGGAACAAACCAGGAATGGACAGTCTTATTTGATCACTTGTACAACAATCTAAGAGTCTTTGTAAATGATGTGGAAAGGCTCTACTTGCTCATCATCCAACTGCAAAATATAGCATTCGTCTCTGAAAACACCAACAGTACTAATGGTAGTTTAGTACTGGCTTTGGTGTTGTCCCTCTTCTTCTGGTCATTGTTTAAAGCATGAACAACCATCAACATCATCATATTCCTTGCTTGCAAGTCAATCTAGTTGTCCTCAACTGGATCATGAGGACTTAGATCAGGTTGATGAATATGATCTCGAAGAAATGGACTTGAAATGGCAAGTGGCAATGATCTCCATGAGAATAAACAAGTTCCAAAAAGAAGACTTGTAGAAACTCAGTTTGTGCACAAAAGAACCTGTTGGTTTTGATAAAACTAAAGTGGAATGCTTCAAATGCCACAAAACAGGGCATTTTGCAAGAGAGTGTAGAACGAAGGAAGAGAATAGAAGGAGAGATGGATGGAATACTGGGAATAGAGAAGGGAGAAGAACTAGAAATAGAGATGAAAGCATAACTGGAAAGAAAGAAGAATCTAGAGCATTAGTGACAGTTGATGGAGAATGTGTTGACTGACAACTTCTTTCAGAAGATGATGATAAACTATGCTTTCTGGCTAACAAACAGCACAGGATCAGACACTCAGGTACCTTCTTGTTCAATTGAGTGCAAAGAATCTTATGCTAATATTAAAAGAATGTATGATATTCAAAAAGAGCAACTTAGTGATGCTAGTGTTGAAATAAAAGCTTATACTCAGGGTCTTAAGAAAGTTAAAGCACAGCTAGTTGTCCATCAACAAAATCAACTTTGGTATGAACAAAAGATCAAATTTATGAAAATAGATTTAGGATGATAAAACAGTTGTTCTAACATTACCATAAGACATTGTTGGCTAAAGCTCAAGGAAAAGATGATTTAGATGTAATAGTACACAAATGGAATCATTTCTTCAAAAAAATCTTGGTAAAATGCCAAATTATTCTATGAGTGCCAGGGATAAGTTTGGGTTGGGTATAGTGATTATAGATATAGTGTGGAATTTGGCTATGAAATGAAGTTTTTCAAAGTGTCTTTAGGTGCATGCAAGTGATTGTGGAAAATCCACCTTTGCATAAAGTTCATTTATACTTGTGAAATGCAAGCAGTTCCTCCACATGGACAGGGATTTATTGCCTCTGGACCTGATGTTGAAATAGATGACTCAAAATATACATATGGTCCAGAAAAGACTCAACCAAGTGAACCTGACTCCCAAACTAATGAAGTTGATGCCTGTGACTCTAACATTAGTACAGAAACATCTGAATTAGTGTTTGAACAGTTGATTAATGAATAACTTGTAGAAGTTCAACCTAAGGTTTGGTTGGGTGATGCTCCTTATCATTGAGGTGTATGATTCAGATAGTGATGATGATGGATGAAGAATGTGTATGTTAAAATAGAGATTTGACACACCTGTTTTTGCTACCAAGCATGTCAAAACTCCTAGTGAAAATGTTAAGAATAATTCAACATATAGTCAAAAACCTAAGGTTAACAACAAACAATTGGAGAAAGGGATTACTGAAAGAGCATGTTTTGTCTGTGGGAGTCTTAGTCATTTAATAAGAGATTGTGATTATCATGTAAAATTGGCTAAACAAGTTAAGCTACATAAACAAAATATGTCTAAGGGTAATGGTTCAAGGGAAAAGACCAACAAGATTTTGAGGAAACCCATATGGGACAATGCTCAAAGAGTAAATAAACAACATCAGTTTGTCCCTTTGGCAGTACAAACAAGAACTGGAACTGATCCAGTTAATACTGTTAAAGCTAGTGGTACTAACTATGTTAGTACTGCTAGACAAAATATTAACAAACAGACAGTACTGACAAGCACTGCTCTGAAGTTATACTGTTAAGCCCTCTGTGAATGATGTAAGACCACAAAAATGTTTTTAACTAAACTCATTCACTATCCTCAAGCCTTAAAAGGAACAAACTAGTATAAGAACAAATTGGCAAACAAAGATTTATAATTGCTAAGGGTTAAAAGCTGTTAGTACGTGTTGAGAAAATGGGTCATTGCTGTTAAGTCTCAGAGTTGTATGGAGCAAACCTGGATACAACAATGTATCCTCTCCAAATACAAGGGGGATCTAGCCTTTGAAATCATTCATCTTTTAAAAGATCCACTAGGCAGACTCAAGCCCAAACAGGACTTGGGTCCTAAGAAAGACTAATCTCTTTCGTTTGAATGTTCAGGAAAATCAACAGAACTTAAAGAATAAAGGAATAATTGATAGTGGATGTTCCAGGCACATGACAGGGAACAAGGCTTACCTTGCTGACTATCAAGACATTAATGGTGGCCCTGTTGCCTTTGGAGGTAGTAGAGGATATATTACTGGGAAAGGTAAAATACAAACTGGTAAGTTAGATTTTGAGGATGTAAGCTTTGTAAAAGAACTTCAGCATTTCAATCTCTTTTCTGTGTCACAAATGTGTGACAAAATGAACAAGGTTCTGTTTACTGACACTGAATGTCTTATTTTGTCTCCAGACTTTAAGTTACCTGATGAAAATCAAATATTACTTAAAGTTCCCAGACAAAACAATATGTACAGTTTCAATTTAGAGAACATTGTTCCTTTAGGAGGATTGGCTTGTTTGATTGCAAAGGCTACAACTGATGAATCTAACTTATGGCATAGGAGGTTGGGTCATGTAAATTTCAAAAACCTAAATAGACTTGTGAAGGGAAACCTTGTAAGAGGTTTACCTACAAAGCTTTTTCAAAATGACCACACTTGTGTTGCTTGTCAGAAAGGAAAGCAACACAAAGCTTCTTGTAAGGCCAAGTTAGTTAGCTCTATTAGCCACACCCTACAACTTCTTCATATGGACTTGTTTGGACCTACATCTATAAGGAGCATAAACCATAAGACCTATTGCTTGGTTATCACTGATGATTTTAGCAGATTTAGTTGGACATTTTTCTTAAGAACTAAGGATGAAACTAGTGCAATCCTTAAGGACTTTATAAGACAAATAGAGAACCAATTGAATCAAAAGGTTAAAACCATTAGATGTGACAATGGAACAGAATTCAAAAACAGGGATATTATTGAATTCTGTGGTTTAAAAGGAATCAAGAGGGAATATAGCAATGCCAGAACTCCACAACAAAATGGAGTTGCTGAGAGAAAGAACAGGACCCTTATTGAGGCAGCAAGAACCATGCTTGCAGATTCATTTTTACCTAACACTTTTTGGGCTGAAGCAGTTAGTACTGCTTGCTATGTTCTTAACAGGGTATTAGTGACCAAGCCTCATAATAAGACACCTTATGAACTTTTACTGGTAAAAACACATTTATAAGTTATATAAGACCTCTTTTGGTGCCCATGTGACCTCTTGAATACCATAGACCACTTGGGCAAAATTTGCTGGAAAATTCTGATGGAGGGGTTTTTTGGTTGGGTATTTCTCTACAAAGCAAGGCTTTTAGTGTATACATCTTGTAACCAAAAGAGTTGAAGAAAACCTGCACATAAATTCTTAGAGAAACAAACCCAATGTTGCAGGGAAAGGGACCAATTGGCCTTTTTGACCTTGATTATTTGACTGATTCTATGAACTATCTTTCTGTTAGTTCAGAGAATCAAGCTAACATTCATGCAGGTCAACAAGAAACTAACCAAAATGAAGGTTCAAAAGACAAAATTGTTGCAGGGGATTCTGACAAAGAAGATGAATCTGCTCAAGACTGTTTTGAAGTTCCTTATGGGCATTGTACTTCTTCCACAAAACACCTCTTCTTCAAAATCAGATGAAAAAGAGATGCAGTCCAAGAGAGGAAGAACAAGTCTTTCTGGATGATCTTGCAAGACTGCAAAGGCAAGGAAAGAAGCTAATTGAGGAAGCTGAAGCTCTCACAAGGATCCTTGAACAGACACTGAAGTAAGCTAGCGGTACTTAGCATTATTAGTACTGTTAGCCAACTGCTAAAGCTAGCGATCTTAACTTTGTTAATACCGTTAGCATACCAGTTGGTACTGCCAGTGCAAATGAGGGACTATCTCTTTCTAACACAACCAATTCCCAAGAAGATGACTATGAAATACCTCCACTTGAGGATATTCATGAAGATGCTACTGATGGTATCTTTACACATTCATCTTATGATGATGAGGGTGCAGTGGCTGACTTCACAAATTTGGGAAACTATTGTGAAATGTTAGTCCTATTCCCACATCAGGTTCATTCCCTCTCATTAAAACGAGAGATTTCATTTTTTAAGTGAGTGGTCTTCGAGGGAGGGAAAAATTGATTCACTAATTTGGTTATGAGATCCTCCCAAGTCAAGATCGAATTAGGAGGTTCTTTATTGTACCAAATCCTAGCGTTCCCCTCGAGTGAATATGGAAACATCATAAGTTTAATCACATCACTCGGCACATCCCTAAATTTCAAATTCGAGGTAATCCTTTTGAAATTGTTAATATGAGTATGGGGATTTTCCCTCTCAAAACCAAGAAATGGATTGGCTTGAACCAATTGTAGCAAATTCGTTTTAATTTCAAAATGATCCGCATTAATCTCCGGTATGACGATAGCTTCTCCATACCCTTTCGTGGGTGCTTGGAGTAGCTCTTCCATTGTTCGATTATCCGCCATTGGTGAACATCAAACGATTAGTACGAAGCTCGGTTACGACTACGTTGGTAGCACGTCTTCTATTTACTATCTCGGAATGGTTACGGGTAATTATTTGGAAAATTGAAGTTTCTAGTGCGCAATGCACAAAACAAAACAAAGAGTAGAGAAATTATATACAACAAAAATATATTTTGTTTGCCCCGAATAATCAACAAGACTTAGGGTAACTCCCTTAATGAAACTTGCAAACGGGGGACGAGTGGGAGCGCAACGCCTAAAAACATTTGTCCCTTCGGGGTCGTAAGTTTCGTGGACAACCCCCTAATAGCTTATTTCACAAAAAGGTGCGCTTTATTTCGTAGAACACAAGATCGGTCATTTTTTTAGAATCTTAAGTTCGGAACTTAATTTAATGGATATTCACAAATTCTCTATAAGAGAATTAAAATTGCTTGGTAATTTAGTATTTAAAAACACAATAAAAAAAATGAAAAATTCGGAAGAGCCAATATTTTATAGTAAATTTTTTTTAATTATTAATCTTCTACATATATACAAAAAGAAGAGAAAAAGAAAATTATTTTTTACTTTATTTTTGGAATTTTATAATTTTTTAAATATTTTTTGATTTTTTTTACAAAAAGACGTTAACTTTACGAAGACGAAATGTTCTCCAAATCACTATCGGACCATTTCAAACTAGAGAAATCTTAACACAATTTCCGGCAACGGGCGCCAAAAATTGATCGTTTACAAATTTTAATACCGTAAAAATCAAAGTATAGATATTCCAAAATTATGAAAACCTTCGAGGACAAAGGTAATAAATGAAAATTCAACACAAAAATATTCGTAACGTTATCCGGTAAAAATTCATCGGTCGTTTATACCCCAAGATTTTATGAAATTGATACCTCGTTGTTTGAATGAACAATGATGACTTGAATGAGTTCTAAAAAATTTTTGAGTTTGGTATTTACAATTTCTAACGACAAAACACACATAAAATACGCAAAGGAAATTAAACAACTAAGCAACATAAACATAAAAGACCGTATAACCGAGATTTTAAAGAAAACGCGACTAAAATCTAAGTTGAGCAAAAATAAACCTAAAAGGGCCAAACTAATTTTCCTAGATGCTAAATCAACCTAAAATTATTTTAGAAAAAAATTTTTATTTTTTAAATAATTAATTTAATTTTATGAAGTTTATAAAAGTTGAACTAAGAATATGCAAGACAAATAAGAAACTAATTGATTTAAAAATCCCAAGAAAATTCCTAAAATTTATTAAACATGCAAGGAATGCAAGAAAATAATAATCTCATAATAAGCCTTAACAAATAAGCTTGAAAAATTAGAAACAGCACTCGAAGTGCTTATTAAGAAAAAAAACCAAAAATGTGTTAAATTTATTATTTGTGCACCCTTGGACGTAAATGTCCCAAGGGCGCAGTGGATTGGTGTGTGTGTGTGTTGAGGCGTTTAAAAGGGTTGAGGTGGGTAGAGGTCAGGGGTTCGAGCCTTGCTCACCCCTGATTTCCATGTTTCCCTTTCTTTATTTTTCAAAAACTTTTTGAACAAAGTTATAAATCAGCTTACAATAAGCAACTTTTGTAAAGAAAACTTTTTTTTTCAAAATCTCAAATAAGCTAGAAAACAATTTGTTAAAAAGTCAGACATGACTTAAAGAAATTTTGGCTTTTTCACTAATTCTAATTGACCTAAAAGCTTGAACAAGCTCTAAACAAAACCAATTAAGCTAAACTCATTTTAACACCAATCTAATAAGCAAATCAGAACAACTTTTAATCCAAACAACAAGCCATAAGCTGAAATAAGCACTATAAGCACTTAAGCATAAAACAATTTACCCAACAGTCCTAAAGGGCATTTTTGAGCTTATTTTTAAGTAAGCAAACGGATCCTTATGGCTTAACCACTTAAACCACTTGAAAGCTTGGCTTATAAGCTATCTAAAACAGCTCTTTAAAAGTAATTTGAAATCTATTTAAACTTTGAAAAGCTACTTGAAAAAGCTACTTATTTAGTTACTTTATTTTTTTAGTTTTTCAAAACTTAATGAAAATGACAAAGTACTGATTTCAAGCTTAAAAATAGATAAGTAAATTAGCTTTTTAAAACAAAATAAACTCAAACAGATCTAATATGTCCTATGATCTACAGGTGCACTAAAAATTAAAAGCTAACTTTACTTCTAACCTGCTGAATTTTAAGCTATAAAATGGCTTTAAGGCCTTTTTGCTATCTGATGCATTTGACCACAATTCATAAAACCAACTAGTGCAGACCTAAGACTTGGCTTTAACAACTTTTAAATATCAAAATATGAACAAAATGATGAACAAAAACAACTAAAACATATTGAAGCTATAAGAGCTTAAGGATATGAACTTATGACCACAGATCTAAATAGCTTATACTAAAACTTGATCGAAACTAAATTTAACTTATAAAGACCTTAGATCCTAGCTTTATAAACCTCAAAAATAGATTTCAAATCTATTTAAAGGACCAAATGGACATGGACAGTACTAACTTATGTTAGTACTGCCTTTAGCCAAACACCCCTTTAAATTGATCAAAACCATTTTTAAGTTTATAAATTTGAGATTAAAACACGAAATCCGTAAACCAATAGGTAGAACACTAAAAACAGACCTAATGAGCAGATTTTAACAACTAAATAAGCAGAAGTAATAAGCTAACAGTAAATGCTAATATTCTTTGGTTTTTTCACTGTTTTATAAAAATAATTTGCATATTAAGATCTAAGCTATCAATTAAACTGAATAAGCATCTAACAATAATATTAATCACACCTTCCGCTAACATCAACAATAAAATAAGCTAACAATGACAATATTACTGTACAGATCCAAAGTAAACTAGAATGTAAATTGACAGCAGATAAAATAGAAGAATGTAAAGAGAAGAGTACCTCCACCCCAGCTTAACAGGGGTGCATGCTCAAAGTAGAGCTTATAAAAATAGCTTAAGCTTATAGCTTAAGCTTAATCCAATATCCTAATCTAAACCTAACTTCTGACCATCAAAAACTAATACTAACTTGAATACTCAAAGCAGCCATCCAATTCCATAGAGTATTCAAGTTTATGAGAGCTTTTGTGCAAAAGTTATTAAGCATATGGAAACAAGTATTATAAGCTTATTCAGATCATTAAGCCTAGAAATTAAAACATGGAGTATGAAAACTGTTCGAACAATAGGTAAAGTAAAACTTTATTAATATAAAATGAACACAAGCTTATATAAGAAAAGTTACATTAAAAGAAATAAACAATAAGCTAGAATGACAGAATAATGCTAAAAATACATTAATAAGCTAAAAAACTATTCTGAAAATCTTATTAAAAAACTACACATACTCTCCTCTGTGAGTGAGGGTGTGAGCTCCTTTATCTGCAAGAGTGTGTAGGATCTAGGCTCATAATACACGCTCCCTTAATCTCAGTCTTTGATTCCTTCAATCATATGGATCTTGCTTCGGGGGCCTAGTGGATGAAAATACTCACATGGGGATCCAGCGGTGGCATCACAACTCTTTAAGAAGCCTTGGTGCTTCTTTTACATTGATTTTAGTTTAAATTTCCTCATTTGGTGTGTTTCTTTGATGCACGCGTGTAATCCCCTGTGTCAGATAGACCAATCATTGCAATTGATGACGTCTTAGCTTATCGACTTGGAGCTTGGTACTAGCATCTTTGTTGCCATGTAGGATAAGTAGGTTTTACCCTTTCAATTTTGATGCAGGGTAAGTTTGGGAAGATGAGTGAATAGTAAACCCATTTCGTGCCCTTTTTCTCTATTATATCTTTGTTTGACCTGTGTTATATGAAGGGTTGACTTGGGCTTTTAAGGGAATTGGGCCATAGTTTTTTAGTTATGAGGGCTTGGTTAAAATGGTTTTTGTGTAATAATAAGACGTTAAAACGAGCCGTTAGTCCCTAAGTAAACCAAGGACTAACAGCGTTAATCTTGATTGTTTGGGACTTTTGTGAAATTTGATTTGACATTAAGTGGCTTGTTGTGGTATTACCTAAAGGTTTTGTCATCGAGGAGTTGACCCAGGTTGAGTTTGGTTGACTTTTGTTGACCTTTGCTTGATAAATTCCCGCTCTTGTGTACTCTTTCTGTCTCGTGTTCATTTTTGCCTAGTTTTTGGCTCTTTTTATGTGATTCTTGCAATATCCGTACCTACACATTACAAAAGACAAAATATACAATATACAAGCACAATATATTCATTTTTTATCTTTTTAGAGTCATTTTTGGTATAAA
Organism: Tanacetum coccineum; assembly: GCA_026074375.1. Taxonomy (NCBI): domain Eukaryota; kingdom Viridiplantae; phylum Streptophyta; class Magnoliopsida; order Asterales; family Asteraceae; genus Tanacetum; species Tanacetum coccineum. The sequence continues at coordinate 21,695 of BQNB010038290.1, read as the reverse complement.
ATGGATATGTGATTTCTCACATATCAGTACCCTTGTGCAACGAACCTTGCTTTGTTCTTTATCACAATGCCTCTTTCATCCTTCTTGTTCCTGAAGACCCATTTAGTGCCAATAGCCCTTTTGCCATTTGGTAAATCCACCAAAGTCCAAACCTTTTGTAATTTGAATTGTAGAAGCTCATCCTACATAGCTTCTATCTAGCTTGGATCCTTCAATGCATGAATTACCTTTTTGGGTTCTTCTTGTGATAAAAAGCAAGCAAATAAGCAATTTTGGAAGTCTTTATGGTTTGTTCTTTGCTGAAATGAACTAATCAAACCATGTTTCTTTACAAATTCTTGTCATTCAACTTGTTGTTGAGGTTGCCGAATCAAATCTTACATAATTTGTATCAATTGGAGACGATCTTTGTATAATTCATGTAGTTGGATTAAGACGACAGGTATAAATTATTCAAATGTTCATGTTACCTCTGCAACATCTATCTTCATAAATCATGCTGAATAAAACAATATCTTCCAATTCAAGCATATTTGGATCATCTAGAAGTTCAATGCTTGTTTTTGCACTAACAACATTAACTTCTATGCCAACAGCATTAACAGTTGAACTAACAGCATTAACATTATTAGTGTTGTTTACATCACTAGTAGTATTAATATTGTTAGTGCTGTTAACACTATCATTCTTCTCTTTATCAACTCTATCACTCTCATTACTTGGGTTACCACCTTCTTTTCTTGGTTCTTAAGTAACCTTTTTCTCATTATCTCTTGAAGGTTTGAATCCAGCATCAGGAGAACTCTTTGGACTTTGAGAGAGTAGTGGATCAGCAGGCCACAATGATAGCAAAATGTAATCTTTGTCAGGTACTGTCTCCATTCTAGCTTTACTTGCATCATCACATGCTTTTGTACCAGCATTATCATTAGACTGATTTCCTGCAACAACTGGCTTATAATTCATTGACTTTGTTAGTGCATCAATATCAAAAAGCGAATTTGGTCCACTTCCTGCAATATTAGGTGTATTATCACTAAACTGAACATGCAGGTTCTCTTCAACTATCCTTTTTCTACTGTTGAATACTCTAAATGCTTTATTATTAATTGAGTACCCAACAAAGAATCCTTCATCAGCCTTACCATCAAACTTGCCTAAGTGATTTATGGTATTAAGAATTGTAACAGGACACCCAAATGGTCTTATAAATCCTAAAGCTGGTTTTCTACCAAGAAAAAGTTCGTAAGGGGTCTTGTTATGTGGCTTAATTACTAATACCCTATTTTGCACATAGCAAGCAGTATTAACCGCTTCAGCCCAAAAAGTAGTAGGTAGTTTAGAATCAGCTAGCATTGTCCTAGCAGCCTCAATTAGTGTTCAATTTTTCCTCTCAGCCACTCCATTTTGTTGAGGAGTTCTAGCTACACTAAATTCTCTCTTAATACATTTTCTTTCACAAAACTGATTCATCTCCTTATTCTTGAACTCAGTTCCATTGTCACACCTAATTACCTTAACCCTTTAATCTATTAGATTTTCTACTCCAGTAATAAAGGACTTAAGAATGACACTAGTCTCATCCTTAGTAGCTAGAAATAAAACCTAACTAAACCTACTGTAATCATCCATGACAACTAGGCAATACATCTTTTTCATTAAGCTTTTTACAAATGTTGGACCAAACAAATCCATGTGCAACATATGTAAAGGTTGGCTGATTAAACGTACTGTTTTTGACTTACAAGTCAAATCTGTTGATAGCTGATAGTTTGCTAAAAACTATATGGTTTATCAATGCACCATGTTATGACAATGAAGCATTGGCTAGTCCAAACACAAACGGTATTTGGTAAAGACTAATCAAATCCGTTGATGGTTGACAGTTTACCAAAAACTGTATGGTAAGTAACTCACCATATTCTTAGATGAAGAGTTATCTATCCCAGAGCAAACGGCTACTGGTAAAGGAACATCAAATCCGTTAATGGCTGGTAGTTTGCCAAAAACTACAAAGCCAACTTAGTTGGATTGTAGGTACAAAGATGTTGCTGAGTAGCTGAAAAGATGTTGCTGATTTGCTGACAAGACAAAGATGCTGCTAAAGAAGGATAGAGAGTACAAGTTTAAGAAAAGATAAAGAATGTTTGGATACATCCTCTGTGCATCAAGTTCTTAAAGGATTGAAGAAACATGAAGTTAAAATAGTTTAACATTCATGTTTAAGGGAGGATTGTTAGGAATAATGTTTTCTTAACTTAGTACCGACAGTACAAATAGTTAGTACCGACAGTTATACTTAGTACCGACAGTACAAAGTAGTTAGTACTGTTAGTTAGTTAGTACCGTTAGTAGTAAATTAGTTAGTACCGATGACAAGATATTTAAAAGATATTTAAAAGATATTTTTGAGATATTTGTCAGAAAGATATGTAAGCCTTTTAGGGTTATCCTTATGATATAAAAGGAACCCTAGGCATAGTTAGCAAATATAGTTCTACACAAGATCATACAGAACATACAATATCATAGTTAGCAATCTGTAATCCTCAAGAACACTTTAATAAAGTTGTTATTCAGTTGTTCATTGTTCTTCTTAGTACCTGTGTTAAGATTCCGCATTAACACATTGTATTCATAGTCATTGTTTCTACATAGTCGTGTGTATTTATACATCTTGGCTATCATCCTTTATAGGCTGCAAAGATCCAATCAGTAAAAGCTAGGACCTTCATATTTGTCCTTGGTCTTGCACTATTCATTGTTGTTCTGGGTTGAGTAGTATTAACTGGTCTAGCAGTAGTAAGTGATACTAGGCTAGACCTCATTAATAGTGCTTTTGGAACCGTGTTCCTTTTAGGACTAGGGTGAGTCATTCTAAAAAAATTCTAGTGATTCACCCTTTGAGTATAGTTCAACACTGGTTTTACCATCTTTTTATTATTAAGCTGTCTCTGATGGTTATTACAATCATACTGCAGGTGATCAAAACTTCCACAGACATAGCAATCTTTGTTAATCATCTCAAAATTACTTCCCAGTTTTTGAGACATCGTATTATTCTAGTTTCTTTGGTTTCCTCTAGGACTATATGTGTTCAGCCTGTTTTGATTACCTTGTTTAACAGTTGCTTTCCTAGGAGTTTTAACTTGCTCTTTAGATTTAACAAACTTTATTTTAGCAAAACTAGGTTTAACAACTTTCTTTTCAATCTTAGCCTGAGGCACATCTTCTTCCTCACTATTAGACACCCAATCCTCAATAATTGGAGCACCAATATTCTTCCTAACTGCCTTAGGCTTGTCTGCACTAGTCTTAGCTTCACTAGTCTCAACTACAGGCTTCTTAGCTATAGGCTCACTAACTATAGGCTCATTCACAAACTCTTCTAGACCAGAGAATGAAAAATTAGGTTTTGGAGGCATAAAGTTTCCTGTATAGGGAGGTGGAACAGCATTATACCCTAAACATGTTTTGTACTTATCAACTATCTGATAGTCTATTAGTTTTCTTAAGCTATTAGATGAATTCTCAAAATTTTCTACTATTAGCTGAATTTCATCTTTTTGTTTTTAAGCCAGATCCAACTTCCTCCTAAGCTCTATAATGGCTACTTCTCTTAAATGAATCTCATGTTTTAAGACCTTAATATCTTCCTCATAAACAGACTCATTTTTCTTATAAACTAGAAGTCTTGCTTCTACAGACTCTAAACCTGTTTTATAAGTAATAGCATTTAACTTAGATGTCCTTAAGTCTTTTAACAGTTGTTCATTTTGTTCTTTAAGAATTTAAACATTTTCCAAACAAGATGATGAACAGTTTGAATCAGTAGATACCTCAGAGTTAGAACTTATAGAAGAGTAAGCCATGAGTGCAAATTTAGTTGGACCTTCTTCTGCTTGATCACTCCAATCATAACCAGAACCATCACAAGACATCAAAGCATTAGAAGTAGTTATCTCTACTAGCATAACCCTTCTTGTGTTCTCCCTATTCCTGTTTTCATGGTTCCTTGGAGCCCTACACTCCCTTGCAAAGTATCCCCTTTTATGGCAATTGTAACACTCCACCTTGGATTTATCAAACCCAATGGTCTCATTACCATTAACAGTAAGCTTTCTTCCAGTCTTCTTCAAGAATCTCCTTTCCCTCATTGTTAGCATAGCCATCTGCCACCTTAAATTCATCTCTTCTAAATCATCAGGATTAATTTGTTGCAAGTCCTCATTGTCAAGTTGTGGACTGTTTGGTTAACTTGCAAAGAAGGCACAGATAACAGCATCACTCAAGTTATCAATTGTTGTTGAGTTAACAGTAGTAGCTTGAGTGCTAGCCGTTGTAGCACCATGAGAAGTATTAAATGCTCCATTTCTACTTCTGGTGCTGTTTGAGGACACAAAGGCTATGTTTTGTATGTTTGAGCTTGAGCTTGATGTCCCTTTGACCGCTGGTTCATAGATCTTTAGGTTGTTGTAAAGATCATCCAAGCTTAATGTATCTATCTCAGGCTTGTTCCTCCACACAATGGTATGTGTGTTCCATTCTGGTGACAGTCTTCTTAAGAACTTTTAATTCACATCTTCTTGTGAGATACTTTCACCATGAATCTCCAACTGACTAATAAGCTTTTGAAGCCTATCAAAGGTTTAATCTAACACCTATGAGCTAGATGCAGTAAAATTTTCATACTACTGCTTTAGAAGATTCCTCTATGTCATTTTAGTAGCAGCATTCCCTCCAAACCTCTTCTCAATAGCCTGCAGCAATGACTAGGCATCTTTGATGGAGTTAAACTTCAATTGATGTTCATTAGGGATAGCCATCAATAAAGTGCTTCTTGTCTTCAACTCTAACTTCCTTTGTGCCTTTTCTTCAGCAGTTGCAGGAGCAATTGTAGTCTCAACACATTTAACAACTTTTGTTATTAGAGGTGTATTACCATTCTCTATGACTTCCCATAGAGAATAATCAATCATCTGGATGTTAATTCCATCCTCATCCTCTAAAGCTCATACTCACCTGGTTTGAGCATAGGCATTTTTGATGCAGCCATCATATGTACTGAGTCTTGATCCAAGTCTTCTTAGCAAAGTTTCTCAAAGCAACAAGCTCTAATACCATTTGTTAGTCCCACTTGAATGGATCTTGAATTCCTTAGCTTGTGTAAGGTTTAGTTATGCTAGATAAATCTAACACAACTTAGTTAAGAAACTTTGTTTGATAATACTAAAGATTATGCGGAATGTAATCTTTAATATAAGAAGAATTCTTCAATAAAATAGTAACACAAAACAATATAATTCAACAATAAAAGCTCTAATATTATTATTACAAATAATACGAATATTCTCCTAGTATTAGGGTTACAAAACCTTGAAGCTATAACGATATCAAAACAAAAGATTTCTAGATTATAATGTATATTGACTGAATGACATCTAACTCTATGCCCTAGGCCCTCCTTTTATACACCAATGAGTCCTAGTCGATTTACAATATATTCCTAAAACTTAGAATATTCTCATAGATCTATTCTATAAATAACAATCCTTATCAACTAAGTAATCTTGATCTCCAATAAATCTTTATCTTTTCTTTGAGCAATCTTTATCCTTTCTCTGATAGTAGAAAATCTTCTAGCAGTCTTAATCTTTTCAGCAGTTGTAACTTTGTAATAGCAGCATTAACTCTGAACATTGACAGTAGTAACTTATACACCAGCACCATTAACTGTGTACAACCAACATTAACTACTTAGAATATTTTCTTCAATCTTATCCAACAGTACTAACTTTACTCTAGCAGTACTAACATATACTAGTAGTAGTAACTAGCAGTACTAATATACACTAGCAGTACTAAATTACACTAGCCGTACTAAGTTACACTATCAGTACTAACTACTTAGCATATTTTTCATTAAAGTTAATGAATAGCACTAACTTTATGCTAGCAGAAGTAACTCTAAGATCATAAAGAAGTCTTTTAATCCCAACAACACCCCTTACTTATTGGCCCGACATTTGAGGAGGTTTGCTGCTGGGAGGAAGAGTAGGACTCTTATCTCTAGTGGACAGTTTGTAGCTCGATTAGCCGAGCATTTTAGACTCCTGACCGAGGAGAGGCTTCAGGGATTGACTTTGATTATAAGAGAGCTCCCGATTATTGACATGGCTAAGATAGTGAGATTGCAAATTTATGAGGAGATAGATGATACTTGGGATTGGGTAGCCTGGGATAAGAGAGGCAGGCTGATGCTACGGCTGGTGCCCCTAGAGCCGTTGAGGATGCTCCTACAGTTGACGAGGGTGACCAGGCTTTTCTGGCACCCGTACAGGCACCACTGCCACCACCAGCTGCTGCCAAGACTATGCCACAGAGGATGGACAGATTAGAGGAGGATGTGCACAAGATTCGTGGGGCATTAGCTGAGCAGCGTGAGGTGATTGGTGCTATGGCCAAGGATTTCTCCAGATTCACCGTATGGGCGGCCAGTGGCATTGTACAATTATTGGACTCTGCTCGAGTTACTTATACGCCATACTTTGAGACCCATGTACCATACCAGAGGTACGTCAGACGCAGGACTAATGGTGCCAGCACCTCTATAGCCCAGCGGGACTAGCAGCAGCCAGACCCATGATCCCCCTATCCTTATCTTTTGTTTCTATCTTTTGTACATTTATTATTCATGTCGTGATGAATCTAACTTTGAAACAGGTTCTCATATTTTTGTATATATATCATGATGTGACATTTTGACTTGTTTATGCATGATAAAACAAAACTGGCAGTAAGTTCAGCGCGATAGTTCATATGTTACGGAACCAAGCATGTTATCCTAATCAAGAGCAGAATTGAAGAGAGGGAATTTCAAGTGTGTGGAAGCTAAAGAAAAGTCTAACTTAAAGACTTCGCTGTAAACAAAAGTGCTTCCCGGGAGACAACCCTGAATTTTATTTATTTTTATCGGGACTTAGATGGCACTGTGGTAACTTAAAGTCAATAATAGGCAGGTAAATAATCTGGATAGCTTAAGTTTAAAACAAAAACTTGTGTCCGTAGTAAAACAAGATGTAATTCCACCCCTAGATTTATAAAAACAAGGAGATTAGAAATGGGGGCTATGACTCACAAAGTATTGAAAAGGTAAATTGTACTGTCAGTAATATATATGAGTGTTGTAAAAGAGCATGTTATTCTCCTGCGGGTTTATAAAACATTAAAAAGATTGAGAATGCGAGTACTATGAACTCACAATGTATTTGAAAGGTAATTTTACTGTAGTAAAAAATTTATGGTGTTTGTAAAAGAGATGTATTACCCTTCGCGGGTTTATTATAAACATTAAAAAGATTGAATGCGGAGACTATGAACTCACAAAGTAGTGTAAGGTAATTGTACTGTAGTAAAATATATGAGTTGTTAAAGAGATGTATTCCCTCTGGGTTTATAAAATATTGAAAAGATTGAAATGCGAGACTATGAACTCACAAAGTATTGAAAGGTAATTGTACTGTAGTAAAATATATGAGTTTGTAAAAGAGCATGTATTCCCCTCGCGGGTTTATAAAACATTGAAAAGATTGAAATGCGAGACTATGAACTCACCTTAGGAGTGAAGTGACGAAATAATCAGGTAAATGGCAGAAAATGTATCACGGAAATATCCGAAAGCAACCACTTGCGTCCAATTTATAAAACAAAGCATGTTTCCACCCCATAATTATAAATCATTGAAATCGTAAAAATGTGGGGCTATGAACTCACCTTGAGTTCTGATAATCCAAATATCGCAGATAAAGCGTCACGTAAAAGATCGAATGCAACCTAAATTATCATAGGTCGTATAAGTACCGAGTACTTGAATATAATCCTATAGTTGTTACATCGTACTATCGTTCGGGCTATCATAATTTAAGAGGTCATGACATGACGTACGAGGAGTTAGGACACTTTAAATCGTAAATCCAACAACTCGTCGATACGCCATCCGAAGAGGCCTCATTATGAAACTCCCTAGTATTATAGCACTTTGATAACCACATATAATTCTATATAGCTCAATCACCATCTAAATGTTTGAGTGAAAACATATTTATAATTGTAAAACATTTATAAATATCTGAATAATGTAATTATAGTTATTCCTGGTAGGGTATTAGTTACTCCTGGTAGTGTTGTTACTACTGGTAGTGTTGTTACTACTGGTAGTGTTGTTACTACTGGTAGTGTATTAGTTTATTTTCTAAGTCTGACCCGACTATAATGACCCACTAAATCACATTTTCATGACTCGGGTTCTAAAGAGAATTTATGCGAAACGATATTTTGAACAACTTTCCAGTTCTGTCCGAGACCCGAAACTCGACCGAAATGGGCGAAAAAGCACTCGCATCAGATCTGATGCAGTGTATTAATTACCAAAAAGCCAGATTTTTGCCCCCGCCTTACGACCCGTTATCACTCGCTTTTAGACTTAAAGAACCTCGCGGGGAAGTAAAACGACCTTCCGAACGACTTTCATGTTTCGGCCGAAGGCCGAAACGGACTCGAAAGTGCCGCAAATGCCATCTTAAAATCCTAACAGAAACTACTAACTTAACAAATGCTGGATTTTTATACCTCGAATATATACCTCGTTTTCGTTCTAACTTTTTCGTTATTAAGAGTTAGAAGCTCTACCATATATCGAAACGATCGTCTCGGATAGCTCTATCATATTTCAAAGCCTGAATTCAGATTTTATGAAAACTTGATCCTCGTTTGGCGTGCCAAACTTTCTGCTCATTTATATTGCTTTCAAAACACGCTCAAAACTCATTTTTACATGTTTAAAAGTCCTAATGGTGATTTAAGCTACAATAGAACTAACATATGCATAAAATGAATATTGAAAGAACATAAAGGGTTCTAGATGACCTTATGGTGTATGATGATGATGATCAATGTAATCTAAACCCTTGTTTAGATAAAAATCCAAAGTTTGCACCAATGAAAACCCTTGTTTTCTTAATAAAACTCTAGCTTCCTTTTTACTTGATTAATACTTGAAAATGCTTAGCCAATGATTGGAAATACCTTAGAATATCTTAGGATGGATGTGTATAAGTGTGTATGGGTTGTAGAAAAATTGCTATGGATTATCCAAAAGGGGTGTTTCTTGCCGTGGCCTAAAGGAGAGCCAAAGGGAGGAATTTTGTGATTTTAGCTAAGTGTTTTGAGTTCTATGTGTTATCTCTTGCATGATACTTGTATTATATGGGTACTAGGTGGTCAAAAGGTGCAATAGTAGTCCAAGACAAGGTTCATGGTCTTAAGGAAGACTTGGTCATGGTCTTTGGTCAAGGAAACATGGTATGGGTGTGATTAATGGAGATAGGATGTACAAAGACTACTTGGAAGATTCTTTTCTCATTTATCTTGTATACATTGCTACAAATTCGGCATATCTATGATACATATGATATATTTTTGTAACTTTTATGTATTGGGTATAAATGTGGGTATTTGTTAAAGCGTAGAATTATTTTTGTGGTTCCGGGTATGCCTAAACGTACTTATTCGCAAAACGTAATAATTTTACGTAACCAATAAAAATGAAATATAAAAAGTTGATTTACTTTCGTAAAAATAATATATTGCTTGTTTGGCGAAAACTTTAATTCGTTTGGTGTCCGTTTACGCTAATTGTTGATTTTTAGTTTACGCGATTTAACTATATATAATAAGAATTAAAAGTAAACATGTACGAAATTTATTTATTTATTTTTTAGTAAAATATATGACGTCGTAAATGACCTGAAATTATGGAATGTTACATAGCTTGATTAGCCGAGCATTTTGGACTCCTAACCAAGGAGAGGCTTCAGGGATTAACTTTGATTATGAGAGAGCTCCTGGTTATTGACATGGCTCAGTTAGTGAGATTACAAATTTGTGAGAAGATAGACGATACTTGGGCTTGGGTAGCCCTGGGACCAGAGAGGCAGCCTAACGCTGCGGCTGGTGCCCCTAGAGCCGCTGAGGATGCTCCTGCAGTTGACGAGAGTGGCCAGGTTGTTCCAGCACCCGTACAGGCACCACCGCCACCGCCAGGTGCTGCCAGGACTATGCCACAGAGGATGGACAGATTGGAGGAAGATGTAAACGAGATTCGTGGGGCATTAGCTGAGCAGCGTGAGGTGATTGGTGCTAGGGCCAGAGATAGAATTTCAAGTGTGTGGAAGTTGAAGAAAAGTCTAACTTAAAGACTTCCCTATAAACAAAAGTGCTTCCCGGGAGACAACCCAAAATGTTATTTATTTTTATCGAGTATGTCTTCCTAGACATCAATATGGCGTATCCGCTCCATACCATACGGCGTATTGATTGTCTAGACGTTATCAGTATTTATTTTTATGCACTTTAAAAACATTATTGTTAGTTCTGGCAATACGGCGTATTCATGCACATGATACGGCGTATTCACTAGACTGACTCGTATCTAGTTTATTTAGTTTAGTTTAAATTAACTATAGGTACCAAAAATAGGAATGCGCGTTTTTCCTATTATTTGCACAGACCTCAATGAAAGAAAAGAAATCGACGAGTTGGTTGAAGTATTTACAAGTCTAGAGGTGTTGGAGTCTTAAAACTTCAAGGCGGCTGTTCAACACAAATATTTGCTCAATAAACTCAACATGGAGAATCTACCGAGCAAATATCAGGGGAGTTTCTCATTCTAATTCTTTTTAATTCCTGTATTTAATGTTTTATCTATACAACGAGGACGTTGTATAATTCAAGTGGGGGGATGGGAATTATAATGTATACTTGTCCTAATTTTCACACTAAAATGCTTAAAATATGCTTAAATTTTTTTTTCAAGCATACTTTTGTGAAATTACTTGATACATAGCCCGCACACAATAACCCTTGTTAGATATTGTAAGGATTTAACCTATCTGTATCCAAATGTTTATCCAAATTCCATAAAAATGAGTGTGCCGGTGATGTAGTAGAATTTAGAACTTGGCTTGGTATATCTATTCGAGATCACAGTGATGAGTACTATAGATTTAGATGGAGTAACTTGTTTAAATTGGTGAAATTTTAGGATTACACCCAAAAAGCCTATACATGTTGTTTATTAACAAATACACCGGTTAGTTAACCCCCGTATAAACCCTTTGTTTACTCTCACATTAAGAGTAAGATACCCCTAGACCTGTAGAGCCAATCCTTTAGGAATTACACCAACTTGTTTATTTTGTTACACCTTTACACCTTAGCCTACCCTGTTAGATTAAGTTTATTTTATAGTTTCTAGTTGCTTAATGTGTAAAGTATGTATTTCTCGAGTCTTGTGTTAACTTTGGTACGATTGGAAGAAATTTGCACATCGCAAATGGGAATGTATAAAGAAGTCAAAACTCATATATTTTTACTACCATCGCAATTAATGGTACGTCCGAAGAATGAAGGAATTATCGAAGGAATTATCTAGAATTATTATGATCGTGAAGATGGTAAAACTACTCCGAGTTTCGTATGCAATTAGATGTTTGAAAAAAATCAAAAAATTAGAAAAATCGCAACAAAAAAGAGAAGGAAAGTTTGAATATAATCGTTTCGCAACAACCAAAGGAATTACACGAAAGATCGATTATTCGTTGATACGTCTTAAAAATCAACGATGTTGAGTATTGTATAAAGTGGAAGATATCGCCACTTGCCTTGTAAAGTATGTAAAGTATGGGATGATTGGGAAGTTGACCGTTACGGGAACGCCAACTTAGGTTGTTGTTTTTGATTTATGTTCAAGACGTTTGTAAATAGTTGTGTCTTTATCATGGTAACGGTCAGGAAAAAATGTCTAGCAACTTGTATCTTAGACTTAATCTATTTGTTTTGTATTTTTTATTTAACAACAATTTATTTCCCTTTCCTAATCATTAACCATGGGTTTTACGCGAATGAGGATTTGTACGAGCATGCATGTCTATTTCGTCATTACGGTCATGTATGCATGTCTTAGCTGCCTTGTTGGTTTATTACTATTGGTGAAAGTTAGAAGATCCCTACCCTATATTATTCTTCATCCTAACTCTTGGTTAAACTCGAACGAGGATGTGATCGAACACACATGTCTATTCCGTCGTTACGGCTATGTATGTGTGCTTCAGCTGCCTTGTTGGTGTGGTACTTTTGGTGAAAGATTATAGAATGATCAACCCTAAGCCTTATCATACAAACCCATATTTACCTTTATAAACTTGTTACTCCTTAGCTCTAGTGGTGGAGATGTGTATCCTTGCCAAGCTTATGATAGAATACTCGTCACGACTGAGCAATTGAGCGAATTAGTTACATGTTACCACATAGATTAGTTGAGTGTTTTCATCTTCCTATTTCGTGAGGTGTTTGGTTGTGTACTTGTAATAGATCAAATAAATGCTTAACGGAAAATATCCTTAGGGATACATTTTTATAAACTTCTAAAGGCTACTTGAGGACAAGTAGGATTCAAGTGGGGGGATATTTGATGACATCAAATAACGTCTATTTTATAGCATCATTTATCCCATGTAATTAACCCATTTTGTATAATTATTGCAAATAATTGTTACTTAATCGTTTGTATTTGAGAATTGCAGTAATTATGGAGTACTTGGTGAAACTTGACTAAAAGGCACACATTCTGGAGCTTAAACGAAGATATTTTGAAGATTACTGTTCTAACAACCAATACGCCGTATCCATCAAGGAAGATACGACGTATCTGTGCCTACACTCACCAAAGACCACGAAGGAAACATGATCAATACGCCGTATCCAGAGAAGACCAATACGCCGTATTGGAGATATAGTATGTGAATATTCTGGAAGATATCAAACGTGGTCCCTACTCCAAGAAACCCCAATACGCCGTATCCAAGACATTGGATACGCCGTATCGAACCGACTCCAGACCCTATAAATAGAAAACTCAAAAACGAGTTTTAAGTGTGCTAAATCATATTCTCGATACCTAAACCACAAAAGTCGATTTTCAGAGGAGAAAAAGAGTAGAAGAGGTCTTGCAACGCATTCCAATCCATAGGAGACAACGTGTAATTTCTTATACTTTTGTAATCGTTCAGTTTTTGGTATCATTCGTTAACTCGGTTAGTTTACCTTGGCTAAGCCATTACTCTTGTATTAATTATGATGTTTGAAGGCTAATACCTTCGGGTATTAGCCATTATTATGAAGATCTGAATGTTTGGTTTTGTTTATATCTCGATTGCTTAATTTATCGTTGTATGCTTGTTTATGTTTATCAGTTTATACTTGTTTATGTGCTTTAATATGCGACCTATCATTCAACTGGATCTAGTGATACGGACCAAGTAATCTAGATGCCGGGATAGCTCTCCATATAGTGATTAATACATCTAGACCAATAGGATCACGATTAACAACCTGTCTTTGCCTTTAGATTGTGAGCTTAGTTGGACCGGTAGGTGACCCTTGGGATCAACGAGTACGTTCTAATTAATTGGTAAAGATTGGGTTAGTGGACTACTAGTGTATAAATCGCCGTTAAGCAGTAAGTGGGTAAAGTCTCTATGAGCTAGGGTTTAACAAGATCACCATTGCTTTAATCCCTAAGATAGATTATAATTAGAAAATAAGGATACTTTATGCGGATGCTTTAATTGTGACAGAATTAATGTGTCTAGGTCTTAGGAAGAAGTCCCGCCTATGTCTAAGAATGATATACCACCTCGAGATAAGTAATCATTGCACTAAATAAACAAACCAACTTCTAATTGGATTAATGATGGCTAATACAATTTTCAATTATAAGGCTTGACCACTCTTTTATCTTCTATTAATTTGCTTGTGTGGGTTAAAGTGTCTTGAATTAATTGTAGTCACCACCAAACTCGTGCCAGACTCTCAGACTGAAAAACCCCCTTTTTACCTGTTAGAATTAGGATTAGAACTAACATAGGATTAGCATAGGTTTGACTTAGTTTAGAATTAACTTATATTAGTAAACCAAAGTATTAATAAATTGAAAGATTTAACCTCGCTTCAAGTGTTTGACACCCTACTTACCACGAATCTACCACCGACCGGGAACACTGCCCGTTAAAGTGTTGTTTTTGGTTAAGTCGGAAAAATATAAATTTAAAACTTGAATCATAAAAATATACACCACACAACGACACATCACAGACCAAAAGGCATTACTGTGAACTCAAAAGGTCCATAACGAGTTCTAAACGCGGTCTTTGGAATGTCATCCTCATGCACTCTCAGCTGGTGGTATTCGGACCTATGATCTATCTTAGAAAAGTACTGCGATCCTTGAAACTGATCAAATAGGTCATCTATCCTAGGGAGTGGATAACGATTCTTAATGGTCAACTTGTTCAACTCTCTATAATCGATACACATCCTAAATGATCCGTCCTTTTTCTTCACAAACAATACCGGTGCTCCCCATGGCGACGATCTTGGTCGAATGAAACCCTTGTCCTGGAGTTCTTTGAGTTGACCCGACAACTCCTCCATTTTAGAAGGTGCCAATAGATAGGGAGGTTTCCTGACCGGTATTTCTCTAGGGACCAACTCAATCCGAAATTTGATTTCCCGAATAGGGGATAATCCTAATAGGTCATCCGAAAATACCTCGGGGAAATCTCTCACCATGACCATCTCTTCTTGTTTCTGTTCCTTGGCCTTAGCACGCATTAAATGTCTCGCTTTCTCTTTCGTTCTTTCTCCTTGTACTCTAAGCATCTTGTCGTCTAGTGGGGGTATTCTAACTACTTTCTCGTGATAAATTATTTCAGCCTTGTAGTTAGACAACCAATCTATACCTATGATCACATCGAAACTCCCGCTTCTGAACGGTATCAAATTAATGTCAAACACGTGAACATCTATTTCTAGTTTACAACCCTTAATAACCTTATTAATTTCTACTAGCTGCCCGCTAGTTATCTCAATCTCATAACTAAATCCTAAATCACTGGGCTCTATGCCTAACAGAGGTATGAAAGTAGTGGAAACAAAGCTATAGTCGGTACTAGAGTCAAATAAGGTTGTGGCATAATGATTGTTTAAAGTGAACGTACCCGTCATGATGTTTGGGTCCTGGAGAGCCTCCTCTGCTCCCAACATAAATGCCCTCCCACGTGCCTGGTTATCGTTGTTCCCACGACCCTGGCCCCTATCAATAGCTAAAGCTTGGTTTGGACGATTTACTCTTGGCCCTTGTGCTCGGTTCAACCTAGGACATGCTGACATGTAATGATTGGTACCTCTACACTCAAAGCATGATCCACGAGCAGCAGCTGGATTCCTAGCATTGACTGGGTTCACATTCCTAGGAACCACTCTACAATCCTTAGCAAGATGTCCTAGGCGGTTATAGTTGAAACAAGTACGACAAGGTGCCTCAGGTGGATGGTAAAAGTTACAGGTGGTACACTTGGGTGTCGTACACGTGTTCTCTCTCCTAACAGGATTTGTGGTTGTAGCAAAAGCATTTCCAGTCCTAGTTCTCTTGTTATTATCCCTCCCATTCCTATCCTTGCTAGGTTCTCCCCCATTTCCTCTCTTCTCAGGGTTCTTTTTAATTGATCCATTCCTAATGGCTTCATTAGTCAGTGTGCTAGCAATTTGCACATCCTTTTGATTGGTCGTTGGCTCCATTGCCGCCACCATCCCTCAGATCTGTGGGGGCAAGGCCATACACGTACCTCTCAATGATTTTGTTTTCCGGGGTTACTAAATGAGGAACTAACCTAGCCAACTCATGGAATCTGTCAGTATACGCAACATGGCCAGCTCTGACCATGGTGTGACTCTACAACTTAGTTTCCAACTTTTGCATCTTATTACTCGGACAAAATTCCTCTCTAGTCAAAGTCTTAAAGTCTTTCCATGACATGCTAACAACGGCTTCTCGACTTCGTATGTGGATTTGAGAGTTCCACCACGTAAGAGCCTTACCAACAAATGACCCAGCAGTGTACTTTACCTTTTGGTTATCGCTACACCTACTCATATCCTAAACTGACTCCATCTTCTCAATCTAACGGGTATAAACTATGGTACCTCCCTTACCATCATACTCTTTTGGGTTACAAGCTAAGAACTCCTTATAGGTACAACCCCTACGGTTGTTGTTCTCAAGGACATTCCTAACATTACCCTGAATGTTGTCATTGACTACATTTCTATTTTGGTTCCTATCATATCCCTGATTGCTACCTTAGTCGCCTACTTGAGCTAAGATAGTAGGAAGTAAGTTCTGCATTTGTTGTGCAATGATAGTGGAGAAGTCAAGGACTCCGTCAGCAACATCATTCACCTTAATACCTTGACCAACTACTTGGCCACCTTGACCATCAATCCCACCATTTCCCAGATCACCAAGTCGACCTTCAGATCTACCACCTCCTCTACCAGTTCGTCCACCCGTCGTTCCTCCTCGTGGTGCGGCAGTTGCCCGGCTAGCACTTCGTGTTGTCATTCTTGGCGGCATTATCTACACAAGGGAGGACATAGGTAACATTAGGTAGGCAGGAAGGTTAATATATATAGGATAACTTAATATACTCTAATACGTATAATACGGTCCTAAGGTGTCAACACCTATTTGTGCGAACGATATTACTAAATACACATGAGTCGTGATACGTTTATAACTACGTTGGCCACCGTATTTATACCCGTATCCTTTCCTAGTTGTACTCAGTATTGAGCTCAAACATTTCCATGAATGACTTAACTAATACGATAGACGATACGTACGCGCAAAGCAAGTAATAGGCACACATAGATCCTATTATGCAACTATATAAAGGTTCCTAGGTTATAGTCTAGGCCAAACCACCTAGTTCTTTATAACCTGGCTTTGATACCAATCTGTCACACCTCGACATAGGCAGAAACACGGGTATGCGACGAAGAATGATCAATCGTAACACAAGATACAATATAAAAAAATCTAGAATGCATAAATGAAAAGTGTCATGATGATCTTTCACCTCAAGTACAGACTTGAGTGAAGTCCCAACAAGAACACATCAAATAGTCACCAATTATTACAACTAAAAGCCCACGCAGGGGTCCATACTAGTCTTGAATTAAAACCTCAAAGTACTAAGTCAAACAAACACCCAATGCAAGACCTCTCAATACATGATCCATACAAGATACTCTTAAAGTCTGCTAGCTCGCATCACAACCTTACTGATCATTAACTTCACCTGAAAATGATACTCGAAAAGGTCAATAAAAATGTTGGTAAGCTCGTAGGTTTGAAGAAAAAACCCAGTAGTTGTGCCAATATTTCAAACAGTTGGACAATTGTGCAATATGACAGTGAATATATGCAAAACATTCCAATTACATGACTTAGCATCCCCGCTAATCATACACCATGACATAGCATCCCCGTGCTAGTCATCACAATAGCATATACCCATGCTCTTGGAGTCGCAACTCCGAGGTCACCCGCACCTAAAGCCTACCAGCTGGAGCACTTACTTAGGGCAAGACCATCACAAACATAGCAAATCTATGCTAATCACATACATTGCCATGCACCTCGATGCACACAAGTACAATCAAACCACATAATATTCACATAGCAGTCATAAGCACATAACATTGTCCCAAAAACAAAACCACATTTCGCACAGTTTAGAAAATCAGTTCAAAACACATTTGAGTATCATTTTCCCCTAACGAAAAAGATTTAAAAAGTGGGGCTACGAGAACTCACCTCAAGCAAGGGTGTCCAGCAGCAAACTCAATATCAAACAAGCAAATGCAATGACGTCCGAACACGACCTAGTTCAATTAATGTTCCACTTAGACTTTTTACTACCAAAACAGTTTTCAGGTTTGATGCATAAAGGTCAGATGCGCGTTGTACAGTTATCCTTAACGTTTTCAGTGGTGTGATGGTTGACGACTTAGTTTCAAAAGATAACATACTTCCAACTCATACCGTAGTATAATATATACTTATACCATTTAATATAATAGTAAAGTAATATAAGAAAATTCTTATAATAGTCACTTATAAATATACTCTGGTAAATCCATTCGGTACTCTTTATTATCATTAATTAATCATTTAGATTATAAGAAATGAAACGTTTATTTATGCTAAACAATTTAGAAAAGTTTCGTAAAAATATATTTTTCGTTTTTTAGTCGACGTATTAAAATAATAATATTATATTATTTATCGTAAATCGCGTTTTAAGTAAAAATTCTAAGTGTAGACTTTTTACAAAACTTCGACATGACCCGTTCATTTAAACCACGTTTTCCAAGGTTTTTAAACCTTAATTTCAAGCATTTTTCCACACTTTCACCATTTCCCGACAAAGTACCAAAATCTTATCTCGCAACGTTTACCAAAGCATATTTCTACAAAACGACTTTCAATATCATTTCATAAGTATGTTTCACTTTCTAAAAGCCCGCCAAAACCCTTAAAGCAATTAGTTTACGCTTATTGGGCCTTAAGGCCCAATAGCAGCCCACTAAAGTATCCGTAGATATATAATATGATTTAAGCCCAAAACTAAGGCCCATTAGTAAAAATAAGTCCAAATCAATAGCTAACAAAATATCCCGAACCACTATAAGCTCACAATAAGCCACGACTTATTGGGCTTGTTTGGGCCGTGAGCTCATAAGCTCCATAAAATACATAATAAGCTTTTAAATAAGCTAATAAGCTACGTAGTATATTTGGTTATCACCATAAGCTATCAAAATAGTTCAAAAATATACGACATACGAGGTAAATAACCAAAAATACTTTCCTTGTATTCTTTCAAATTGCCGAGAGCCAATAAGCCCAAAATAAGCTCGAAAATGCTTAATAATAAGCCAAATAAGCTACTAAACAAAATAAGCTAAATAGCAAATAAATGTTTTTCAACCATCACAACCACAACAATAAAACTACAAAAACCTTATTCCCTTTTACTTTTGTTCGAACCATATTCGCACCCTTAAT
The DNA here is from genome assembly GCA_026074375.1 of Tanacetum coccineum. Classification (NCBI taxonomy): domain Eukaryota; kingdom Viridiplantae; phylum Streptophyta; class Magnoliopsida; order Asterales; family Asteraceae; genus Tanacetum; species Tanacetum coccineum. Next base: position 2,665 of record BQNB010038290.1, on the reverse strand, counting down.
AAGCTTTTGTAAATTTTTCGTGATCGATTTTTAACAAACGCACCGTACATTTAGCTTCTATGCATCATTCAACACTAAAAAGTACAAATTAAATGTAAATTTAGAAAACTTATAAAGAGGGTTTTGAAAAGCGAGAACGAACGTGAACTGACTACCCAAACGTAGTTTAACAATAACCTGAACACTAGAATTGACCCAAGGCTTCTATATCTTCATGTTCTTGATCAAATGGTAAAATTTTTATGGTTTATGTGTGTGGGTTTATGTTAGGACGCAAGAGAGAAAGAAACAAAGTGTGTGTGTGTTTTTGATTTTGAAAATCACATGAGAAGTGTGTTGTGGATACATACAAAACACCTATGTACCAATGGTTGGACAAGCTTGCTAAAAAATGCCACCCTTGTCCCCTACAAGGCTTGAAACCGGCCATGGGATCCTAGGGGGTCTCGGGATGCCTCTTTTTGTGTCGGTTTCGCTTAAAACCCAAAAACCTCGAACTTAAAATATTTTCTGAAGTTACTTAGTATTTTTATTCACTTTAAAAATACTTTTCCCATAACTTAGAGTATTTACACAACATATTTCCAATTTATACTTCCCAAAACTCATTTTGAACATTAACAGACGTGTCGAGACTCGTTTTCGACATTTCAAGCTATACACGGGACAAATCTCCCGGAACACGATCAACACATATAAAATCCTTTAAAAAGGATTAACACAAACATCATACTGATAAAATAACCACAATCACATTCATTCACCACCGTCAACACGGTACTTGTTCTAACGAAACTGACAAAAGCCAAGTAGTCAAAGGACTAAATTAGAACATTCAAATCTCACAAAAGGGCAAGGGTTACAATCCCGCTCATTGGCTATCCTCCGAGATCAGCATGTAATACACATTATAATTATTTTACATATATATAGTTCATTATATACATGGTGTGTTGTGATTTGTCGTTTTTAATTTGTTTCATCTTATATACGTGTGTATGTACAGATGGAGAGCTTCGCGACCTGTGAGTACCCGTCCCTTATATCGACCTTCTTCGACACTTACACTTATGGCGGCGAATTTGCGCAAGACGAGGTCTGGGTTCAATATGTGAGTATTGTTTCAAAACACGCACTTTAATGATTTGTCGAGAAATAATATAGTAACCCAACTAATATATTAACTATCTTGTTTTTTGTCACTACATAGAAGGAGATGATGAGGCTAAGGGATCTAAGCGCAAATACGCCGACGGGTGTGCCCTACACTGAGGAGCAGATAATGACCATGGTTAGAAAGGGCAAGTAGCGGGGTACATTCACGGGGTTGGATGGGTTCCTGCCTGACATGGAAGGAATGCCATCTTTATCGACGAGCCTCGGGGTACCTACACCGACGCCGAGATTGATGAGATAAAAGAAGAGGCTAAGCGGACAAGGCGGAAGCTTGAGTTGCTAAGGAGGGTAGTCAGGAATGACAATCGGATGTCCCAGATGCTTACGCAGCTTGAGTCACAGCCAGAGATCGAAAGCGGAAGTGGGAGTGGCGGGGGTGGGGATGATGAGCCGGGCGGAGATGAGGACGCCGGCGGGGATGAGGACGCCGGTGGGGATGAGGAGATTTTGGATATTTTATATATGGGTACGTATATGCTATTTTGTGTCTTGAATTATATTTTGGCGACCCGTATGTAGTTATTGTACATTTATAACATGTTATCCAAACATTTGTTGACTTGTATCTTGCGGATATTGCAAGTTTTGTGGCTAGGTAGCCCATTTTGTAGACGTTATAATGTTTTATGCGGTTTTTGTCGTGTTTAGCTTATTTATATATATACAAGTCGTTGATCTGTTATATTGTTTTGTGGTTGTGTACAAGTTGTAATGTATTTGGGTCGTGTATAGCGTGTTTTGTTGTTGTTATACAGGTTTAGAATTTGGTAGATTTTTTCAAAAAAAATCTAGAAAACGCCTAATGTGCAGGCTGCTGCGGTGCAGCTTTCATCTGGGAGACGGCGACATGTCGCCGGAGAAATAATTTCCACTCCTGGCCAAAATTAATTAATTAATTAATTAATTAAGTTGTTAATGTTAAAAACTATCTCGGCGACATGTCGCCAGGGAAACGTATTACCGAGCCAATGTTTTCATTGACTAAAAACGGTGTGGGCCCAGAGTTGTCGCCGGGGAAAATAGCCGGGGATTCAATCCCCGTCGTGGCTTCCCCGGCGTAGTCTTTCCGGCGACATGTCGCCGGAGAAAACAATCCCAGGCAACATGTCCCCGGAAAATGTGCCAAAATATCGTCGGGGAGTGCTGTGAATGTTGTAGTGGTTGTCATTTTTAATGCTCGTTTTGCAAAAAAGTAGATATAATTTTTTCGGAATGCTCATTTTTCGATGCTTAATCAAAACCTAATATAGCATTTGATGAAATAGATAAACATACCATGTTTGTTTGGTGAATGGAATGAGATAGAAATAAATGAACATATGCCATATTTGATGAAGTTAAGCATGAGTAGGAAGATATATAAAGTACGAGAATTTAAGATTTCTGATTTATAGACATCGACAATTCAATACAAGAAAAACTAGAACGGGCGACGAACTTTTCCCGGGCGACATTTGTCGCCCGGGAAAGGTCGCTAAACGACAAAAAT
>BQNB010038289.1:0-41309 GCA_026074375.1 Tanacetum coccineum | reverse complement strand
TCAAATTGGTTTCCTTTGACAAGAGTCAAGTGGTTACCTTTAATAGCAAATTCATTTGCGGTTTCGGGAATAGTGATTGTGAAACCAAGAGTCAGAGCGACAACATGGTCGGCAGCCCACATGGGTTCATCATCCATTGGATCGTAATTTTGAAGAATATATATATAGTGACGGAAGTAATTGATGTTAATAATTGACGGGTAGACAATTCTTGGGTTTTGTGATTGATTATTTCTTTGATCGTAAGGAACTCTTCTGTTTCGTCGACGAAGTCTTCGATTCAGAGTACGTTCAGGTTCGGGTAACAGTTCAACAAGTTTAGAATTGGAAGCACGTGTATGCATCCAAGAAAAAATTGTTTGGGGTCAGTTTGCCAGAAAATTGTGCGGCGATTTTTGAAAAAGAGGGGAGTTAAAATGATTTTCCAAAGTTGACTACAGAACAGCTTAAAAATCCCCGATAGCGGCGCCAAAAACTTTGATGTGTTTCAAAAGCTTTAAATTTATAATTACTGAAAAAAACAATTTTATTATAGGGAAACACATAGGTAAAAGTATAACCCACGTATGTAGTATAATCTTTTTAGGTAAGACCAGGTCGTTCCACAAGGATTAGAGTAGTGATCAAATAATAAAAAAGAAAATAGACTTTAATAATTTTGAAAATAACTTTAGTTTTACCAATGATAATAAAGATGACTACTCGGATAGTTGAAAATAATTTATAAGTGTTGGTAATGATTTGACCTCGAATATGGGACTTTAACTTATAAAAATGATTTCTGACTCGCTGAAACTAGTCCTATAAATATTTATATATAAATATAAATACAACACAAAAAGGATCAGAATCCGCGAGATCAAGAAAACCGGAAGCAGTGTAGAGTGTTCCCGGGTCGTTATGTCCCAACGAGGCTAGAAATCTCAGCACAAAAGATAAAGACCGTGGACAAATATTTAAAACCACATAGATCATAACGGGTCTCTCTACCTATACCGATATGATTATATAATTTAAGTTGATAAGCAAAGATGGACAAGATAAGATATAATAGGATTGCAACATAAGCTTGAGATTAAAGAGATCACAATCATACCAAATGCTTATTCATTATCATAACATCACCGAGTAGTCATGAGAGATTTAGCCTCTCATGGCTAAGGAGTTCATAACATAACTTGCTTCAATAACAAACTTCATTATATTGCTTATACTAGTATGATATTCTTCCTCGTTCTTGGTTCTTTGATCTTGAATCTCCAAAAGATATGGTGTTTATTCTTGGAGAAAGGGTTTGTGTGAGAGATGGAGGTTTTGTGTTTTTGATGATATCAAAATGAGATATTTTGAGGCTCTATTTATAGGCTGAAATTCAGGTGAAAGAGCGGCGCACACAAAAGATTGTGCGGCGTACTTGGTGTTTAAATGCATAAGTATTAAATGTTTATTGAGTAAGTGCGGCGCACAAGAGAATATGTGCGGCGTACTTAGGGTGTAAATGCAGTAGCATTAAAGTCTTCATAAATTCTTCACATTAGATGGGAAGTGCGGCTCACACAAAAGATTGTGCGGCGTACTTGTGAGTTAAGTGGAATTTGATTGTCTTGACTTGAAGGTCAAAGTGCGGCGCACAAATGGGTAAGCGTGGCGCACATTTGGCAATTGGGCTTGAATGTTGACTTCCTCATTGAATGATTGTGTTCCTTTAACGTGTAAGTATTTGATTTGATGTATCTAACCTCGGGATGTCTTCAAGTGAACCTGCAAGCAATTTTAAGCTATTAAGTATCGAAAGTTCACGAGAAATGATAAAATATATACAAATAACGCCATAGAAAACATGTATAATTTGGGCGTTATCACAAACTTTCCCAAAAAAGAAATGTTTTTTACTTAATTCTATTTTTAGAAATTGACTAAATGCTTTATAAAGTAGTAGAGATAAGAGAGCCGACCATACCGCGATAATGATTAGGGTTAACTGATATCCCTTGCGGATCTTCATCAAGTTTAGTTCTCTCCACCATTGGAGTATTGATGACATCAAATAACGTCTATTTTGTAGCATCATTTATTCGATCTTTATTGCCCATTTTACATTATTAATTCATGAATTGGTAGTTAATTTTTTATATTAGTTATTTGCAGTAAATATGGAGCAATTGAAGAAGTTTAGCTAAAAGGCGCACATTTTGGAGCTTAAATAAAGAAATCAAGAATCTGCTGATTTGACACTCTATACGCCGTATCCATCAGGGAAGATACGGCGTATCTGTGCCTGTACTTCACAAGAAACCACGAAGATTTATAGACCAATATGCCATATCTAGAAGATATAATACGCCGTATTCACGGATAAACTCAAGGAATATTCTTGAATATTATAAACGTGGTCCCTACTCCAAGAAACCTATATGTCCATATTGACTTACTTCCTATATGCTATCGATCGAATTTCAGAAACTATAAATACAAACCCAAATACAAATTTAGGGTAACAATTGGAGGCCATTGAAAGTTAATTCAAATCAGCCAACAACCAAGTTTGACTTTTAGAAGAAAAGAGGAGCTACGAAGGTCTTGCATCGCCCATCAATCCATAGGAAAAACTCTTGTAAACTCTATACTCTTAATATGCGTTTGATTGTTGGTATCATTTATTAACTTGGTTATGTTACCTTAATCGTTTGTTTGTTAATCTTGTATTCTTTAGAATGGTTTTTGGCTAATACCTTCAGGTATTAGCCATGTTTATAAAAATTTAATTTTTGGTTTATGTTTATATCGATTGGATCTTATTCATTGAGTGTTGGATTATGTTTATCAATTTATACTCGTTTATGTGCTTAAGTATGTGACCTATCATTCAACTGGATCTAGTAATGCAAAATAGAGAGCTAGCTAGATGTCGGGATGGCTCTCCATATCTGTAATTTATATATATATAGAATAATAGGATCACAAATAACGTGATGTCTTTGCGCTTGGGTTAATGAACAAGTTAGACTAGCAGGTAACCTAGGATTAACAAATAACGTTCTGATTTCCTAAGTAAAGATTTGGACAAGTGGACTACCAGTATATAAAGAACCATTAAGCAGTAAGTTAGTAAAGTCTATGTGAGCTAGAACTCTATAAGATCACCATTATCGTCTCTTAAGATAGATTATAATCAACCATGAATGCTTTATGCGGATGTGGTTAATTGTGACAGAATTGCCATGTCTAGATTTTAGGAAGAAGTCCCGCCTAAATCTAAGAATGATATGTCAACAACGAGATAAGACAATCATTGCACTTGTAAGCTTAAACCTGTATATATTAAATTAAATATGGTTAGTACATTTTCCTTACATTAGGCTTGACCGCTTCTCTATCTTCGAATTGTTAACTTGTGTATGTTATTTCCATTCGCCCTTGCTTTAGTAAACCATAACCCGTGCCAGTCTCTAAGGCTAAAAACCTCCTCCTCTTTCTTATCGCGTTAGTTTAGGTTTAGTTTAGATATAGCTTAGAATAGAATAAATAAGGATTAGGTTAGATAACTAAAATACTGATAATTAAGTGTTAACGTTCTCGCTCTCAATAATCGACAGTCTACTTACCAACGAAGCTACAATTGATCGGGTACACTGCCCGTTAGTGTTGGAAAAATATAAATTTTAAAACTTGATAACAAAATTAACAACCTACGATGACAACACATCAAGTATCTACAGGGTCACTATATTCCATTCCATATTTCTTAATTATTTGAAAATCATATGTTAATTGATTAATAAAGATGCCTCTGAGATTTTGAAAATTTTGTAATCCGAGAAAGAAAGATATTTTTCCCATCATCGACATCTTAAATTTTGAACTCATTTCATTTACAAAAATGTCACAAAATTCAGGATTTGTAAAAGCAAAAATGATATCATCGACATAAATTTGTACCAGTAAGATATCCTTTCTTCTTTCCTCATGAACAATGTTAGATTAACAGCACCTTTTGAGAATTTCTGGGAGAGTAGAAACTTTAACATCATGTCGTACCAAGCACGTGGAGCATGTTTTAACCCATAAAGAGCCTTTTTTAGTCTGTACACGTAGTTGGGATGATCTTGATCTACAAACCCCTCAGACTGACTGACATAGACCTCTTCTCGTAGCACACCGTTCAAAAATGCAGTCTTGACATCCATTTGGTAGACTGTCATATTCTTGTGGGCGGCATTTGCTATGAAGATTTTGATGGCCTCATCCATGCAAGCGGTGCGAATGATTCTTCAATGTCAATCCCTTCTTCTTGATGGTAACCTTTAGCCACTAACCAAGCCTTGTTCTTTAATACTACCCTAACTTTAAATCTTATTTAACCATGAAGATACCATTTGAGGTTGGTGAGCATAGTATGATGTTGGTCCACTTAATAGATCCAGTATTCTTTAAGCTTGTATAAGGAATTAGTTTATATTAATAAATGCTAACATAACTAATATACGAAACTTTGTGTGAATGTATTAAATATTATGCGGAATCTAATCTTTAATATTAAGAAGAACTATCAATGAAACAGTAATTATATGAACATATAATTCAATAAACAAAAGCTTCAATATTAATAATACGAATACTCTCAAAGTATTAGGGTTACAAAAACCTTGAAGCTATGATAATTCTATGAATGACTCGTATATTTTTCTATATCAAACTCTATGCCCTAGGACCTCCTTTTATACACCAAGGAGTCCTATATGGCTTACAATACTTTCCTAAGTAATCATAATCTTTTAAACAAATAACTTATACATATCCTTTACCAAAATATATCATATAAATCACATAAGCAGTACTAAACTAACACACAACTAACTTCTTCACTAGCAGCATTAACTCCTTCAGCAGCATTAACTTTGTACTAACAGTAGTAACTTTTGTACTAGCAGTAGTACTTAGCAGATTTTCTTCTAAGTCTCTGAGCAGTCGTAACTTCCACTAGCAGTAGTAACTTTGTATTGGCGGTTGTAACTTCACCAGCAGTCTTAAACACTTAGAATAATTTTCATTGAAATTCTCCAGCAGCCACAACTTGACTGAGCAGACATTAACCAACAATAAAAGCAGTCATAATCCAAACAGCATTAAGAAGCTTTTTTAATCCGAAAATAGATCCACCCCTAAACTTGATATTTTTATCTCACAAAATCATCAAGTTTCTTCATTGAAAGCTTCATTAATCACCAGGAGAATGCTTCTAAACACTTCATGGATTCTTAAGCTGTTTTATGATCAATTTACACAGCTGATAAGCCATTTCACTTTCATGATCAATTTGAAGCTTCTTTTCCAACATCTGTGAAAGTGTAAGTGGTGCAAGTGGATACTTATTCTCTACCAACATGTAAATCTGCATATGTTGCATCCTTAGGAAATGTACTCCACATGAGTCATATAACTTCCATTCTAACACTTTGTATGCTTGCTGATTCCTCCATATTGTATCTTCTACATGTGGTTCAAACATATTTTTCAAATCATTCCAAATCCAAGTCTTCCACTGGTCTTGTTGATCCATATCTAGCTTTTACCAACTTGTACAAGTCTTCCAAATCTTCCCTGTTAAAACTTTTAAGCATTTGACTGAAGATCCTGTACATTTGAGACTTTCCATCAGCTCTTATTATTTGATAATAGCTTTTCTTTCCTCTTTGTGGATCTTCCAGTCAACAATCTTTGGAGACTTAACAGCTAAAGGTATAGCATCAATTGTTACCTCTTCTTCATCTGGAATGATTTCTAAACACTATTTAAGCTCTGCTATTTCTTTGTCATCATCCACCTTTTGTTTCTTAGTACTTTCTTGTTCCAACTCGTCTCCTGCTCTCTTTGAACAACCTAGCCGACCAAGTCTTCTAAAATCACAAACATGTTTACCCATTGAAAGCTTTTCAAACAATTTCTTTGATAGAATCAAATTGTGAACCTTTGCCCTTTTTTGTGTTCTGAATATTACCTTAATAGTCCTTTTGACTAGTTCGACATTTGTCAGTTGTTATTCAGATTTTGTCACCGTGTTGACGAGTGATTTTATAAGATATGTGATGATTTGAGGTTTATTGTTATTAATAATCCTTTTTGAAAGGTATTATTGTGTTATGTGTATTCCGGGTGGTTTGACTCGTGAATTTTGAGAAATGCCAAAAAAACGAGTCTGACACGTCCGTTAATGTCCAAATTGAATTTTGAAGGGTTTAAAGTGTAAATATAGCAAGTGAATACTCTAAGTTAATGGAAAAGTATTTTTAAGGGGAATAAAAATGCTTTTAAATTTTGGGGTTAATTTTACGGTTGAGTTTTACGAGCTTTTAAGTGAATTTCTACACGAGAAGAAAGCCCGGGACTCCTTGGAACCCAATGGCCGGGTTATGTTAGAAAGGGAGACAAGAGGCTAAATTTTAGCTCCTTGTCTAAGATATGTACACATATATGCTTCTACTAGAATTATTTTCATCATAATCCATTCCATTTACAAAAAATAAAAACACACACTTCTCTTGTGTGTGTCTAGTTTGTCCGCCACCTACAACACACACACACTCATAATTTTTGAATTTTGATCAAGAAAACATGAAGACATAAATATTTAGGGTTGATTCTAGTGTTTGGTTATTCATTTAAACAACGTTTGGGTTGTCTGGTTCGTGTCAAAATCTACAAATTTGAAGATTTTCTTATAAGTTTTCAAATTTAAATTTTGTTTGTCCTTTTGGGTTTATTTTGATGCATAGATGTTAGTTGTACAAGTTGATCGTTGTGAAAATTGATTTTTAGAAGCGAAACGAAAGAAAAGGGTGAGTTTGGTTCGTGAATAGTGAAAAAGAAAATAAGGGTTTTGTAGTTTTGATGTTGTGGTCGTGATGGGTTGATAATGAGTATGTTGCGTAAATGCTATTTTTTATAAGTTGCTTGTATAGCTTATTCGGGCTTATTTTAAGCTATTTCTTGGCTTATTTGGGCTTAAAGGCCACATGTAAATTCTCAAAGTCATTAGGAAAGTGATTTTGATTATTTTTGTGTTATAGCATATGTTGTGGACTATTTTTGAGGCTTATGGTAGTAATCAAAAGCGATACGTAGCTTATTAGCTTAATTTAAAGCTTAATATACGTATTTTGGAGTTTATGGACTCACGCCCCAATAAGTCTATTTGAGTCGCGGCTTAACGAGAGGGCTTATTGTGATCCGGATTATTTCTACATATAAGTATATACTTATACATGTAAATGGACCTTGGTTTTGGACTTAAATAGTATTTTGGACTTATAAATGTCCTAATATACCTTTGTTGGGCCTTGAGGCCCAATAAGCGAGATTTGGTCATTTTGAGAGTTTTGGTGGACTTTTTGAAAGAAAAATGTATTTACGAAGTAATATTGATCGTTATTTTGCGGAAAACGTTTTGGTGAACGTTAAAGTTTGAGATTTTGGAATTTTGTCGAAAAGTGTCGAATTGTGAAAAGTGTTTGGAAATTAAGGTTTGAAACCTTGGAAAAACGTTGTAAACATGTACGGGTCATGTCGAAATTTCGTAAAAAGTTTATACTTAGAAATTTTACTTAAAACATGATTTTTGATTTTTAATAATAAAATATTATTTTATTATTTTATTTTATTAATAAATTCACTAAAAGACGAAAAAATATATTTTTTCTCAAAACTAACCTAAGGTGTTTGTTGTGATTAAACGTGTTGTTTTCAATCAAGGAATGATTATTTGGAGGTGATTAAGGTGTACCGAATGGACTTGTCGAGATATATTTATAATTAATAATTATAAATATTTATTATATTACTTATCTATTTGCGCTAAATAGTATAAGTATGTATTATCGGAGAATGAGATTGATATGATTGTGGAAATAAGTCGTCAACCATCACACCACTAAAACTGTTTTGGGTAATTGTACAACGCGTCTAAACTCTATGCATCAAACGTGAAGATTGTTTTGGAAGTGATTGATTAAAATGAGATATTAACTGGACTAGGTCGTGTGCGGCCGTCGTTAGCACCTTAGGTGAGTTCTCGTAGCTCCACTTTTTACTGTTTTCCATGTGGAAAATGATACTCAATGTGTTTTAAATGTTTTGAATTGATCTGTGCGAAATGTGGGTTTTGTTTTTGGGACAAATATGTGCTCTTTATGACTGTTATGTGAATATTATGTGTTGATTTACTTGCATGTACTGTGTTTGGCATGGCAAGGTTCTGTGTGGTACTTGTATGTACTGTGTTTGGCATACAAGGTTCTGTGTGGTACTTGCATGTACTGTGTTTGGCATGCAAGGTTCTGTGTGGTACGCCCTAATATAGTGCTCCAGCTGGTAGGCCCTTTAGGTGCGTTAGTGATTTGGGAGTTACGACTCCGGATTTATTATTGGATGTTGAGATATGACTAGCGGGGATGCTATGTCTTGGATTGTTAGCATATATTCACTGTCATATAGCACTATTGTCCACTGTTGAAATATTGGCACAGCTTTTGGGTTTAAGGTCAAACCTACGAGCTCACCAACATTATTGTTGACGTTTTCGAGTATCATTTTTAGGTGAAGTGAAAGAGGAATAGTTTGGTGATTGATAGCAGACTTAGAAGTATCCCGAGTGGAATTTCGTTTGAAGTCTTGCTTGCTTGTTATTTTGATTCTAGTTTTGAATGTTATGGAATAAGTTTAGATTTTGGTCCCCTGTGAGGGCGTTGGAATAATTGTAAGAGATTGTAGATTTTAGTTGCGATTTGGGACATCACTTGAGTTTGTTCAAGGTTGATGGTCTTCATAGAACTTGGAGTTTATGCAATGTAGTTTTCTCTATTTTGTATCTTGTGTTATGATTGATCATTATGTTGCATTCCTGAGTTTCCACCTTTATCGGGGTGTGACAATGTATGTTTATGAGAGGAATATTAGGGTGGTGTGTATGTTAAATATCCCAAATATTAGGGCTTTATCTCGCTTATTTATTTAGGCCAATACCATAATTGCCAATTTGGAATCAAATAGATTATGGGCTGGAGTTGGATTATTGCTTGCGATTTTATTTAAGCCTAGTTATCTGATTTAGAGATGGGCTGTTATCTTAATGGGCCGGTTAATGAAAATGAATGAACAATATTTTATGGGTTGGTTGGTTAAGCTTAACATATACACGAAAATTAACTTTTAAATTGTCATTTAAGTTAATTTTTGTTATTTTAATGGTATATGGTTATACTTGGGGATTATAATGACAAAGTGACAACTTTTCGTGACGAGACCGGGACCAATGCTAATAAAGAATGATGGAGTTGAAATTTTTTTAATGGCTAGATTTGATATGTAATTTTCTAAGTGATTACAGAGTTGATCAGGTATAACTTATTTGACATTGAAGTTGACTTTCACGAAGGCGTGTTCTTATTTTATCTTGAAGTCGGGGTTGGTTGGATGCATGACTTTGAGTGATAACTTGCTCGTGCTTAAGATTTAAGTTGAAGACTTGGTTTATCTAGTTTCCAGAAGTCGGGGTGGATGGTTGAAAACCTGGATAACTATCACTTAAAGGAGTTACGTTGTAGTACTCAGTGTCACACGCTGAAGACGTTATGGATAATCGCAAGAGGTGATGAAAGTCTCATACTTTAGGAGGGGTATTGAGTAATTAGAGATTTGCTTAGAGCATAAATTCTTGACGCCATTTTTCCAACATTAGTGCAAGCTTAAGTTACAAGAACGGGGAATTCTACTTCAGTTTCAAGTTTGGTATATCTGATTTACTCCATCAGTGGTCACTTCAAATAGCCTACAAAGGGGTTGGTAAAGATAGTCAGAGAGAGATTATGAGTAGAGATTTAATCAGCAGTTGATTTTTACGAGACATATGTGAACTAATTATTCTTCTCACAAGATTTCAAGTATATGTGCGTACAATGATTTGCTGATTCTGATGTATCAAAATCAGCAAGGGGGAAGGAGACATACATCTGAACGCACAACGAGTACACATGACGAACTTTATGCCTTTTTCTTATTTAAGGTCATTCCGGGAAGACAAATGTCATAACCACAGAAGCGAAAATTCGTGTTTATTAACTCAAAGACATTTGAGTACACTACCAACTACAATTGGCGAAAGCATGAAGAAACCTTTCTGATGATAAAAGAGGTACACAATGTTATATGACTTCCTCTAGATAGTCAGTATGTTGCAAGACGAAATATGTACATCCGAGACTTGCGTTACTTTGGTGTTAAACATTATGGCTACTAAGGAGGAATTACTATGTCTACATCCGAGACTTAGCTAACCTTGGGTGTCATCATTATCCTGAAGGAAGGAATCGCATCATCCTGGACATAATTGACTTGATGCTACGATTTTAACATCATTAACAGGAAAAGAGTTTAGTACTTTCGGGTTATAAATTATGGGCTTCCATACAATAGACAGGTTGCTCTCTCATCTACAATGGGGAAGAGATACCTTTAATACTGCTGGTAGCAATACTTAGCTCCCGTGGGAAGAAATGTGAGAAAGATTATCCCCCCCTCAAGCGTGAGGAACATATGGTGCTGATCTAGTTAATGTTTCCTCAAACAGTTAATCACTAAGCTTATTATCAAAGGAACAATATTTGATGTGGTAACCTACTAATTCCGTTGTGCATCTAATCATTCTAAGCTTGAAAGAAAGCTTTGCAACTGATCTAGAGAGGATTGCTTGTTTGGAGGGAAGCTATTAAAGCTTCATAATATAAGAATATGTAGGCATAAATTAGGGGAAGCTAATTCAGAAGCTTCTTCTTAACCAGAAGTATATGGGTTACTTAGTTTGTGCCTATTACAGTATTTCTCCTACAAGGTACTACAAAGATGATTCATGTTGGAGTGCAAACTTGAAGTCAAAGGCCACATAAGACATCATCAGCATTGGAAGCTTCATGGAAGTTCTTGTTCTTAATCATTATGTACTTGTTAGGAAAATATTGTAAGTAATTTTGTATATCGTCCCATGGGGGAAGATTATTAGGATTTCATTTTATGTGACGACATTACGTAATTACCATAGTTTTACATACGACCATACGTAGGGACTGGAATAGGCATTTTAGTAAACTTATGTATAGATGATGGTATAAATACCCCTCCATTGCTTCCATGAAGGGGTGAGACTTTTGTATCATTTTCACTTTTCATATTTTACACACATTTATTTCTCCCTCTACTCTCTCTCTCCAAACATGGCATTCTTATGGTTTGATTCACTAAGACCACCGGATCTATGATTCTTTTATAATCAACACAAACCTACCTGACCACTCATATCAAGAACTTAAAGTCATCATCCTTTGTTCTTTGTGGGTAATTAATTTATACTCTCTTGAATGATCGAAGGTTGTTTGTTGATTGCTTGCTTTTGTGTGTATTAAAGATGTGTGAGATTTGGACTTAGGTTGGATTTGTTTTCGGTGGAGAGGAAAAGGATTAGATATGGGGAGGTTATTAAAATGAGAGATTATTAGGGTTAGTGCACTTTTATAGTTCCTTTAATTTAGGGTTATTATGGAATTGGTGTTGGATTTGGGCTGCGTTTCAAGATTTGGGCCGTGTGCTTAATTTTTTTTTGGCTGTATGTTGTTTTTAGCTAGTGATGAGCTGTAATTTTTTTTTGTAAATTTGGCTTATATGACACTATGAACAAAATGGGATAAACTTTGTTTAGTTAGTATTGGGATTATTTGGTATTTGGTTGTATTCAGGGTTCGTAACGACAAAGTGATTAGACAAATTTTAAAGTGACGAGACCGGGATCAATATGTATAAAGAATCATGTGATTAAACATTAATGGCTAGATTTGGAATTAATTTTTCTAAGTGACTACGGGGTTGATCGGGTATCACTTATTTGTGATTGAAGTTGGATTTCACGAAGGCGTTTTCTTATTTTATCTTGAAGTCGGGGTGGGTTGGATGCATGACTTTTAAAGATAACTTGCTCGAGCTTAAGATTTAAGTTGAAGACTTGGGTTATCTAGTTACCAGCAGTTGGGGTGGAAGGTTGAAGACCTGGTTAACTATCACTTAAAGAAGTTATGTTGTAGTACTCAGTGTCACACGCAGTAGACGATGTGGATAATCGCAAGAGGTGATGAAAGTCTGATACTTTGACTGGTGAGTATTGAGTACTTAGATATTTGCTTGGTGCATAAATTCTCTATACCGTTCTTTCAACATTTGTGCAAGCTTAAGTCACAAGAACGGGGGATTATACTTCAGTTTCAAGTTTGGTATATCGGGTTTACTCCAACAGTGGTCACTTCAAATAGCATATAAAGGGGTTGGTAAAGATAGTCAGAGAGAGTTTATGAGTAGAGATTTGATTAGCAGTTGATCCTCACGGGATACATTTGAGCTAATTTTATTATTCTCACAAGATTTCAAGTATATGTGATTATAATGTTTTGCCGATTCTGAGGTATCAAAACCAGTAAGCTGTGTTTAGGCTTGTGGTCTTTTGGCAGCCGAGTATAGTAATTTTGATGGGGAGCTGAATTTTATTAGTAGCTGTAAGTGTATTGGTAATAATGAATTAAGTTCGACATACAACTAATACTCTATAATGACAAGTTCTACTTTACCAATGTTTTATCCGTTAACAGACATTCACGAAACATGGTGAGACATTTGACATAGTTTAGGTGAGTTAACGATATTCAAACAACAACACAACAAACACGATACATAACACTAAAACAATCCTAATAAGATTCACTAAAATGATAAACGGCTAAGGATTCGGATTACGATGACAAGTGATCCCGAAGTTGATTTGGTATCCCTTATTTGAGATTGAAGTGGGTTCACGAAGGCGTCTACTTATTTCATCATCGAGACTTCCTTCTATTTTCTCCCCTTTTCTTAACACCAATCTATCGATGATGACTTGCATGAACGAGTACAGCTAAGTGATTAAGACTTGAATTATCTAGTTTTTTAGTGTCAGGTTTGTTTGGTTAAAGACCTGGATAAACTACACTTAAAGGAGATTACATTGTAGTAGCTTATGTCACACGCCCAGATGTGATGTAGATAGACTCAAGTGGTGTATACTTCTTATACTTTTGATTGCGGGTATAGAGTACTTATAGATTTAATATTGCACTGTTCTTTAATCAACAACAGTGCAAGCTTGTGTAACAAATTTGGGAGATTTTACTTAAAACAACCATGGTCAATTTCAATTTGATATATCTGCGTTACTCACCAAGTGATCACAAAGAAACAATAGCCGACATAAAAACAGGTTGGTAAGTTAGACCAGAGAGTGTAAAGGTTGAGGATGATATCAAGCAATTTTCACTGAAGATATTATTGTGCTATTCCAAGACAATGGTACTTCACAGTCTAAGCAAAATTCTTAAAGTTCTTTAACGATATTCATATACAAGACCTTGATTATACCAAGTTTTCTTGATTCTTGCTTTATCCTTCCTCTAACGGTTTTTTATGAAGTCACGAGGATAATGTTTCGTTGGATCTCCAAGATTTGTAACTTAAGACAAGAACTTTCGTGATATGTTTCGTACACAACAATGCTGCTTTCATATTTTTAAAAAGCCATCATGGGGGAAAATGTGTACTTTGATGTTACCATGTCAACTTCCAGGGGGAAGTTAGTGGTATACTACTTACTTAGTATGATTTGTGAAGTATACTGCATACGTGAGAAGAATTCTTGCCGATTTCTCGCATGTACCCCCGAACGAATATTCACCAAGACCCAATGACAATAGCAGCAGTACTTGGTGTGGTTTTTATTCTACAAATTCTGCTATGCACGTCAATGACATATAGAAGATGATTAAAGCTATATCAAAGTTTCAGAATCTGCTCAAGATAATGGGGGGGGGGGTGGGGATGTTGGTTTGGAGGGGAATGTATGATTCAGAAACATTCGCCAAAAGGAGTCTATGAAAAGCTTTTCAAGACATGATGCATGGATGGGGTGAGTTAATCCAACTCAGGCATAATACAAGGTTTCCAGAAAAAAGAAAAGACAATGAGGATCCGAAGCTGGAGTAACAGTTCAAGACCAGGAGACACTCAGAAGAACATCTTCATCTTTGGAAGTGTTTTTGGAAGATGAATGAACGCTAGAATACACATACTTTTATAACCAAAAACACTATAAAAGGACTAAAAACACTAAAATAATGATTATATTATGTTGCAAATAAGTTTTGGTTTATGTTTTATGTCTCTACAGGAAAAGGATTGAAAACGAAGCAAAAACGGTAAAATTCGGGTGACTTTCAATGACGTTTTCACGTTTATCGAGGTTCAAACGAAGTCGTGAATATTCCTCGATCACACCATTGGAAAGAGCACGAAAAAACGAGTCCAATGGTACCGGCCTTTTATATTTAAACCTTTTTATTTGAACCTTTTTCGTCCCTGTTTGAACATTTTATTATAATGTACCAGACCAAGTTAAAATGGGCCTTATATATTAATTTGCATATATTATATGAGGCTATTCTTGGCACAGGCGGTATGTGCATGGCCTCTAATCCA
The DNA here is from genome assembly GCA_026074375.1 of Tanacetum coccineum. Lineage (NCBI taxonomy): Eukaryota > Viridiplantae > Streptophyta > Magnoliopsida > Asterales > Asteraceae > Tanacetum > Tanacetum coccineum. The sequence goes on along the minus strand of BQNB010038289.1, from coordinate 26,714 downwards.
AGATGACTCCGGTTCGAACATTCTGAGGGTTTATCCCCTCATAATCACACGTCAGCTGCCGACGAGTTGCCCACGTGGCAAGCCACGTGGTCATGCCACGTGCGGACCCACCCGAATCGACCCGGACCAGACCCTAACTCGACCCGGCCCAATACCCGAACCTGACCCGCCCCATGACCCGTACCTGACCACGACAGCGCCATTACCCGCTGGTTTGACCGGTGTCCGGCTTTGGTCCAACGATGGTCCGCCGCCGTTGACCGTCGTTGACCGCCGCCATTGAACCGTGTGGTTCAGGGCTATTGTCAACGGTGGTCCGCCGCCATTGACCGGTAGTCCGGCGGTGGTCCGGCGGTGTTGACCACCGTTGACCGATGGTCCGGTGGCGGTTGACCGACGGTGACGGAACAGTGTTTACGGCCACGTTGCAAACTCAGGTGGTGACACATGCCTCTAATGATTGAATTTCAGATTTTGCAGGTACGAGGTCCCAGACTGACCTTCAGCTGCATGTCAGTACGAGGTACGAGGTGGCAGGACACGTCAGTACGAGGTACTGTTCAAGTGGCGGCTGGACCAATCAGAGCGTGACACGGCACTGGGAAGGCGATTTCAGTACTATGTGTGCGTAGTGTCCAGTACGAGGACAGGCGTGATTGATCCGTGCCAATCATTGGCAAATCCTGAGGCGGTTGGGTGGAGCGCAAAAGACTATAATGCCATCCAGATCTGAGCAATATGAGTGGTGGAGTACTAAGAAAAGGACGAAATTGCCCCCTCCCACTTGGAGGCTGATAAAAAGAGCCACGCAACAGCTGTTGAGGGTGAGAGTTTAAATTTTAGATTTAGTTAGTACAAATTAAGTATAGGTTAGTATTTTAGGAGTAGTATAGTAAGTATTTAGCTTAATGTAAAAGCTATTTATAGCTATATTTAGCTATTGTTAATCCACTTTTTTTTAGCTTATTAATGAAGATGATTTGAAGATCAAAGTGCTTATTGACTATGCTTATCTTTTACTAATCCTCATTTACTTTTTTTTCTTTTTAAGCTTATTTTTGCTTATATGTATGCTTCTAGTTTTCTCCTAGCATATTTCATACTTCAAATAAGCCTTCCTTAGGCTTATTGAATTTTAGGATCTACGCTCATATTATCCAAATAATCTTTCGCATATTTCTTTTCCTTTTCTATTAGCCTTATTTTCATGCTTATGCTCGATTCGAATTGCAAAAAGGGTGTCATGAGTCTTCTACTCGGCTGTAATCTTTAAGTCCTTATGAGGCACACCTTATTTTCGAGAGCTCTTATTTAGTTTAGTAGATCTAAAAGCGTTTTAGTAGTTAAACTTTTCAATGGCTTATTTACTTTTAGATCTAGTTTAATAAATAGTTTTAAAAGTAGCTTATTAGATTAAATCTAGTTTTGTTTTTACAAATTTAGTTTTTAATTCTAGCTTATTTTTCATAGATCTAAATCCTTAAATATACCCGATCCGAGTTTACTTGATTGAACACCTTAGTTTCGGGTGGATTTAGATCTAAAGTTTTCATCTTTTTATTAGCTTATATTGTTCTAACTTTTCATGTCTTATTTCTTATTCCATCTTCTACATCTAAGGCCGGAGCTTAAGGGTCTTATAAGGTTAATAAATAGATAAAGTTTTGATCTTTATAGTTTTTATGAAAATAATTAGTAGATAAAGTTGACACCTTTATTTGCTAATTAGTAAAGTAAAAGCTTTAAAATGATAAACTTATTTGTTTATTAAGTTTGTAAGATCGGGTGGTTTTTATCATTGTCGGTCTTCATTCGGTTACGCGTTTTCCCTTTTTATACTAGTAGTTTAGATTATTAGCTTAAAAGGTTTACGTTATGATCTTATTGTTTGCTGCTAAGTTTATTTGTATGATTATGAGTAGTTCAATTATTGCTTGCTAGTGATTAGTGATTTGGAATTTAAGTGCGGTTTTAAAAAGGTTTAAAAAATTAATAGTCATTAGAATTTTCCAATTTACATACCGTCATTTACTTTTAATGCAATTTAAATACTTGTCATTTATTTTAAAAAGCACTTTACTTTACTTGTCAATTATTTTGAAAAAGCATTTTACTTTACTTGTCATTTAATTTCTTGAAATTTGTTTTCGAAGGATTTTAATTCGTTAAACCTAAAACCCGCACTTAATGAACATTTCACGTCACTTAGCAAGCATTTTCGTCATTTATATCTTTTAGATCAATCTTAGTATAATCTTGTAGTTTTTAATCTTAAAATTAATATTAGTTTAAAAATAGTTTAAATCCAAAAGTTTAGTTTCCCTTTTATATGCTTTCCCTTTTAGTAGATTTAGAAAACCAAACCCAAAAACTTAAGTGATAATCAAGCTCGATTTACAACTTGAACGTAGATTTCCATTCACTTCTCGCCGAGGAAACGACCCGGGAGGTTTTTGATAATTGCTTTGGTTAAAAGCGATTTTCTAGAACCCGACAAAAAATACTTACTATACTATTATTGATTATCCTTCTTATTATTACGTATTTATATATTATATATATATGTTAATTGGACGTAAATCCATTTTTGGCCCGTTGCCGGGGAGAGGTGAGCGATTTTACCGGTATTGTTCGTGTTCGAAGCCTATGAAGATCCTTGTCTTCGGGAATTCCTATTCGTTCTTATAAAATATAAAAATCCAAAAATATTTTTATTTCCATTTTATTTTCTTTTATATAAAAATTTAAAAATAAAAAAAAATATATAAAAATATATATATATATATATATATATATATATATATATATATATATATATATTATGAATATATATGATCCGTTCCAAAATTAATACGTATAAAATATAATATATATAGATACGTAATAATAAGGATAGAAACAATTATAGTATAGTATAGTATTTCCGTCGGGTTAAGAAATTCACTTTTAACCAAGCAAAACTAGAAGGCGATATCTCAAAAACCTTACGGGCTTATCTCGACGAGAGGATAATGGAAATCTAAGTTCAAGTTTTTAATTCTGACTTGAATCGCATAAAAAGTTTTTGGTTTGGTTTTCTAAATCTACAAAAAAGTAAATTGCATATAAAAGGGAAAACTAAACTTTTAATTTTAACTATTTTTTATACTAAAAAAAACTAGCTAGATTAAACTAAAAATTGATCTAAAAATATAAATGAATAAAATGGCTTGCTAAGTGACGTGAAATTTTCAATTAAGATGCGGCTTAGGTTTAAGAATTAAAATGTCAAGTAAAAATAATATGCTTTAAAAATAAATGACAAGAAATTTAAATAGCATTTAAAAAATAAATGACTGAATGTAAATCGAAAAGACAAAACTTATGACTAAAATATATTTTAAATCTTTTTAAACACCGCACCTTAAATTCCAAATCACTATTCACTTAACAAGCACTACTAAATCTACTCACTACTCATAATGAAATAAAAACTAAGCATTTTAAAAATAAAGCTACACTAAGCATGGCAAAAATCAAAACAATATTAAAAAAATGATAAAATAAAAAACTACACTAATTAATTGAAAAAGGAAAGAAAATGGAACCGAATTGGAGACCCGCAATTAAACGAATACCACCCGATTTATTTAACAAAAACATTCTACAAATTAAAGTCGGTCTAGCTAAATAAACCCGTAAGCTCCACGCCTCATGAGTTGACCGGTTCCGCAAAACAAATAAAACAAACTCGTTAACAAACATAGTTATAACAATTATACTTGTGCAAGTTCTGTTCAAATAATAGGCCCAAAAGTTTAAAACCAACATAACTCATATCCAAAAATGAACCAAATGAGGCCATTGAAAATAAATAAACCAAATGAAGTTCCAAAAGTGATTAAATTAAGTTTTGATGCTCATTATAACCAACGCAGCCTACAAATTATTTTAAACTTTTTTTTTTTTTTTTTTTTTTTTTTTTTTTTACTACTAGTTACTTTAAGCTAAAATGATTAAAACAACATGTAAAATTGTTAACGAAACTACTACCGAAACAAACAAACATCGAAACGATCTAACATCTTAACATCAATGATAAGCCATTTAAACTTGGATGAGATCTATCGAACTTAAATGAGATCAAACTAAATAAGCAAAATCGATTAAGCAACTAACGAAACAGATTATGCAAATAAGCTCTACGGGAAATTCGATCTAACCATATAAGCTCACTCTAAAACCAAACAATTATTATATAAACTTATTCGAACATAAAATTTGAGCTTTTATAAAAACAAGAAGGAAATAAGCATGAAAAATAAGCTATTAGATTAAGCAACACGAAATTAAAGAAAAAGAGAAACGAACCAATAAGCACCGATTATCAAACCGAAATCTTCAATAAGCATCAAATTTTTATTACATCATATTAAAAAGCTTGAGACAAGAGATGAGTACAATAAGCATTAAAACTAAAATAAGCAATTACAAAAAAATAAGCTAAAAATATCTAAACTAAACTAAAAAAAAATAAAAGAAAAACTATATCCGTTGAAAGGAGCGTGTCTTCATTTTTATAGGGAGAGAAGGGCTGTTTGTGTAATTTTCCCCCATGATCAGATTATGATAAGCCAATCATTGGCATGTATTCGTGTGACTCCGGATGCGAGTTGAGCAAGAAAGAAAATCCCCGAAATCAGCAGCGAACACGTTTTACTTTAAATTGGGCTTCCAAGTACCATTGATATTGTGCGTTGGATTGCTTTGCCTCTCTTTCTTTTATAAACTGAAAATAAATTGAGATACACATATTTGCTTGCCACGTGGAGATGAGTGAGTGGCCGAACAACTTGAGTGGGAAGTCACGTGGAAGAAGATGATTTAATTTAGGGGCACGTGGGTATGTTGCACAATTCATTCTCAATTCAATTCTAGCTATAATATTCAATTAGCCAATGTCTTCTTTTGCTCTTTTTTTTACTTGCGACAATAATATAAAGCAAATGTCCCTTTGTTTGTGTCTAAAAATGCATTATGGGCCGACCTCTGTTAGCTTGGATTCCTGGTGGGCAGGATCCATTATATCTTGGGTTGGATTTAATACAAGTGTTGGGCTTTTGCTTGTTTGGGCTGGCCCGGCCCATAAAATGAGTCACGGGCTGGCCCAATAAAATCCGAGAGCACCGCTGGACTTGTTTTCTCGCGCTCTTTCTATTCTCGCTCAGGTTTTTGTCCGTGTATTCGTCTTATTTTGTCATATCTTTATATCCCGTACTCACATACACAAACACAAAAACAACATATATTTGCAATTTTTATTATGTTTTTGGTCTTTTGGGGTCATTTTTCAAGGTAAAAGATATGTATAAAATAACGAATACCAAATTCCCCCATACTAAAGTATTGCCGTGTCCTCACGCAATGTAATAAATACGCGCCTTAAAGAAACTAAAAAATTGGGGCGGGTGCGAACAAATCCCCTCAAACTAAACACTTTGAAAAGTAGCAAAGTTCTCATCCTTAAGGAATTAAGGAATCCAAAAGACAAAAAACGCCTCCCGATTTTATACCATTTATAATATTTTATAATTTTCTTTTACACTACTTTTTTTATATATTTATTTTTTTCTTTTATAACTTCCATCACTTTATATCATTAAATTTTTTCATCGTTGTTTTTTTATCCTTAGATCGATAGAAAAAGCAAAATAAATTCATCTCCCCAACTTTACTTTTCCAACTAGCTTAAAAACAAGATCATTTGTCAATTACAAGTCATGACACTAACACTACTCATAAATACTAATTGTGTACTTACTTTTCCTCCCTTATTTCCTAATTTTGTATCTCAAGGTTTTATTTAAGTCATATACCCGAAGGCTCTTTAAGACTTTTATTTCGATACTTATTAATTCCAAAAATAAAGCGTGACGGTTAAAAACGCAATAATTAGCTCCTAGCCTTTTTCAAAAGATCAAATGTCATCAAGATTAAAGTCCACATCGAGGCGACCAAAATTTGGCTTTTATTAGGCTACTTAAGCAAGGCACCATTCATGTCATATACCCGAAGGCTCTTTAAGACATGAATGGACCAATCTTATTGAGCAACCATATACCCCTAAGTGCTCCTTTAAGGCACAAAATTAAGACAAAAATTAAGCAACTTTATTAGACCTCCAGTCCAATAGAAGGCTACAACATCGGCCACGCCTCCGACAAGATGTAGCAAACATATTTCGACCTCGGTAACTTCCTCGACCTTTTAGAAGGCTATAACATCGGCCACGCCTCCGACAAGATACAGCAAACTTTTATCAGTCTCGGATTATTATTGAATTCTACTTATCCCATATACCCTAAGGCTCTTTAAGGAATAAGCAAAATATTTGCTAATGTGATACATATAGTATGCCAAATTAAGTATTCCTGATGTGTACTCATCCTAATCACAAAGGAACTAAAGAAAACTTCTATTAACTAATTATTAACCAAAAAACCGCACAACTCTATTTATTAAACAATTATATATAAAGGTGAAACAAGCTAATGGGAGAAAAAGCCACAATTAACACTTATGAGCTTGAAAGAAAACCAACTATTCTACGTTTAATGTCATGACTTATAAATAACACTATCATTTCTCGTTCTTCGCAATTTAAAATCTCTAAGAAAGAGACTCGCGAATGCTTAGCCTAGCGAATTAAGATCGGCACTTTAACAAGTCACATAGACTGGCAACAATCTCAACTCTAATAAATCGAGTTCGGCATAATGGATAAGCCTACATAAGACTAGCAACAAACTCGATTTAAATATGTTAAGGAAAAAGCTAAGGTATAAAACCGGTCGGATCAAAATTCATTTCTTGTTCTTACCTTTATTTATGTCACAACACTTATTTCATCACTTTATTCCAACATTTATCATTTTTTTCACTTTATCATGCACAATTTTTTTAAATTTTGCTATTTTTCACACAAATCACATATTTTTGGTGGAAAAACGGGTTACATGAGAACAACGGCTACAGGTATAATCAAATCGATAGATTCCCCCCCCCCCCCCTCTCCCCCCCTCATACTAAAACTACACATTGTCCTTAATGTGAGATTGATACCCCCATATATCGGATTCCCAATACAAGCGTGCAAAGGATTGAAGAGCGAGTGAACGATGGACAAAACACCGAGCATGAGAGTCTTCAAAATCCGGGCAATCCTGGACAAAAATCACAAACAAAACACGAAACACGAGAAAAGAGAAGAGGCGAGCCCCCTTACATCAATTGTTAGAAAATAGATAAGAAGATAGAAACGCTTGTTTTTTGTTAACCGAGTCACGAGCTTGACTCGACCCCGAATTAAGTTGTCCATGGAGAAGCAAATGGAAAAGAAAATCTCAATCGGGCTTTCATTAATGTTTGGATAAACATTAAAGCACATGAAAGTTCCATCCCGATGAGATACCATCAGCTCTAAGTGGAGATGCCGGGGTCAAAAATAGTGTCTTCACTCTCGGTGGAGAGAAGTAAAGGAGAATCCTCGGGGTAGGTAAGAAATGGTAGAAAAGTCCGAATGATAAATGTAAAGGAATCATCATCTTCAACATTTTGAGAAACATTAATCTCACCTCCCCCTGGGTCAAAACATTCATCTTCATTAAGCTCATCAAAATTGTTAATCACGGGCGTATCGGGCTTGAAATTCAAGCAAATCTCAACATCTGGTGGCTTTGGAGGAGGACGAGGAAATGACGGATCAAAATGAAATTATTCAAACTCGGGAAGTTCCAAAAGAGGGTCATTTGAATTATCAGAAATAACAACGCTAGTCAACCCTACCTAATCGGGCTCAATCTCAAAAAGAAATGAATCATACTCGGGAAGAGAGTTATTAGCATGAGTAGTGGTACTGCCACTTCTCGTCTCTTCCGTATCATCGCTAAAAGTCTCGAATTTGGGTAAAGAATTATCCAAATGAGAAAAAGAAGTATCGGACTTCTCAAAGAAAGAATCACTATCCTCGACGGGGATAGGAAATAAGGAGGGAGACTTAAGCACACGATCAGGAGAGGGATTGTCATTCAAAGCTTCGATATTAGCAATAAGACGATGGACGTTTAATAATTTCTCACGAAGAATAACGTCTTGGATTTGAAGAATATCTTCTAAGTCAATCTCTTCTTCTTCTTGGTCAACATCATTCACTTCCTCTAAGCTAACGTACTCGATGTCCTCAAAATCATCGTCATCACTCGAAGTACCATCATTGTTGGAATCGGATAAAATTTCAGAATTATCGTTCAAAGCATCAAAAGTAGAAGAATCTTCACCAACGGGCACATCACACGTATCGTCGGAAATACCCTTGGACTCACTTGGGATTGGGACAAGGATCTCAACACTAGACTTTATTATTTCGTCCGATTCCGTTTCCGGAATAGTGTCAAGATGCTCGTCCCCCATTATGAGAGAGTTATCGAAATCCACGGTCGGTAAGTTGGGTGTGATTGCTTTAGGCTTTCTATATATAATAGTATACTCATCACCGTCATCGTCGTAGAAAGTAGGACGATTCCAGCTTGGACAATTAATATATTCTGATAGCTCCTCATTAATATTTTGCACATCTTCAAGGAGTTTACTCATTAATTCTTGAATATCCTCTTGTCGATATTGCTTGTCCGTCAAAGCATGCTTAATTTCACCAAATCTCTCCCAAGCTATCGATAACACCTTTGGTGTTACTCCAAAAGGTATACGACTAAACTTCCTTAAAAGGGTATAAATGTCTTTCATTAACACTTCCACATCGTCGATCATAGAAAAATTTCCATATGGAGTAAAACTTTGAACTGCCGGCTCCTCCTGCTTTGGTTGAATTCCTTTAAGAATTTGCAAATCATTCATAAGCTTAAGTAGCAATTCTTGCATAAATTCAGGTTGATTATGCTCTTCTTCCATAACTTGCTTAATTTTAAGAAATCTCTCATCAGCTAGTAATAAAGCCATGCACTTTTCTTCAGGAGGTATATGATCATACTCCTTTAAAAAGGTTTGAATGGTTTCCATTAGATTTTCTCTAGCTTGCAACAATTCTGTATCCGTTGCTTGAGGATATTGATGAATGGCAAGCAACTGCGGGGGTTGATATTGGTTAAAACCGGAATAAATCGGATCATAACAAAAATTAAGATCATAATTTTGGTTGATCGGTTGACACTGAACATTTTCATGAAGATACCCGCAATTATCACAAAGATTTTGTTGTGGCTGACTCGGAAAATAATGTAGAGGTTGGTTAAATCCAAAGTCTTGATTGTAACAGGGACCCTGATCACAGACGGGTGTGTTCCCCGTTTGACAATCGTAACCCGGATGAGAGTTCCCTCTACAAAATTCACACGAGTATGTCTCGTATTGGTATTGTGGAGGTTGGTTGAAGAAGTTCAGTGTTTCATTATAAGAATAAGGATTTGGGTCATAGACAAACTCATCTCCGGATCCTACACTGCTTCAGCTCGGACAATTTCCACCATTAAACGGACCTCCACAATACGAGCAACCAAAATGGTTATACGAAGACATGTCGAAGAATTAAACGGAAAAGAGGATAAGAAGAAAGAATTAAACGTATAAGAGGATAAAGAAGAATATTTTTAGCTTTTTCAAATAATATATGAGAAAAGATATTAAAATAAGAAAGAAAATATTTTTGGTAACCGAAAATCAAACGTGCACGGTAGCTCTCTAAAAATACGTACAAGAAAGCGGAGGAGTTGGTAAGCGCGAGGCGCTATTTAGAATAACCCTTCTCCTTTTGGGTGATGTTGATCAAACCCGCCTTAAACTTTCCTTATAGCACGTAATCTAAAGGTGAGCCGTAACAACGATTAACAAATGGTTATTTTTAATATTAAAATAAAAGAAAATAGAAGTGTAAAATATTCACAAACGGAAAATAACTTCACGAGGAAGGTTCTTCAAAAACACTAATCTTCGAACGAAACACGATAATCGTAACACATTTCCTCGGCAGCGGCGCCAAAAATTTGATACAATCTTATCACACTATATATATAATATAATATATAAGTATATAAGGATTATATCAAATAATAGTATAGTAAGTATTTTCCGTCAGGTTCGAGAAACAAACTTTTAACCAAAGTAGTCTCAAAAACCTCCCGGGTCGTTTTCCCTCGACGAAGCGTGAATTGAAAATCGGTTAAGTCCGCGATCGCGCGTTTTGATTGGTTTTAAAGATTCTTGATTTGGTAAACTTTTTCTAATCCTAAATGACTATTAAAAAGAAAATGCTAAGGAAATTCTAAAACGAGAGTAATTTAAGCTAAAAACGAAGAAAACGAGAACGGATATGAAAACCCGTTCTTTAAAAAGTGAATTTTCAAAATATTAACCATACGGAAGCAAATTTCAAACCTAACCCTAAAATATGATTAAAGAAAATTTTCTAAAAAAGAATTATATTTTTTTGACTTTTATTTTATTTAATATGATTTAAAAACAGTTTTAATGAAAATTAATTATTAAAAATAGTAAACAAATTATAAAAATTATGAAAAAATACAGAAAAGTAACTCAAACTATGGAGAATGCATGAAAAATAAGAACTTTGAAAAGTGCTGAAAGAATAAGCAGAAAATAAGCATATAAGAACTGATAAGCTAAAAAGGCTAAGTGACTATATAATTAAAGTGGTGCAACATGTGAATGAAAAAGTCCCCAGGGCAATTGGTTTGAGTGTGTGTTGTGAGGTTTATAAAAGGTGAGGAGGGTAGAGGTCCAGGGTTCGAGCCTTGCTCACCCTGGATTTCCCCTCTTCCCTCTTTTTATTTTTGCAAAAATTTTTAACACAGCTTAAAACTAAAATATTTTGTGAAAACAATTTTTTTGAAAGTTACTAAATAAGATGAAAACGACTTATTGAAACAAACAAAGCACTTAGCTCTTTTTAAGCATTTTACTTAAACTAATGAAACAAAGAACCTACAATAAGCTAAGCTATGAATGAAATAAGCTACTACTTCCTTAAATCTAATTTAATAAGCAAGATTTAACTAAATACAAGCAGAATGAATAAGCCATAAGCTTATAAATTCAAATAAGCACTTAAGAGGAAACTAGAAACCAAACAACAAATAGAGCAACTATATGATTATCTTTAAATAAGCTAAAGGAGCCTTGTTTAAATATTCGTCTCGTATTGGGGTTGTAGAGGGTAGTCGGAAAAATTTTGAGATTCATTGAAAGAATTCGGATTTGGATTATAATCGAATGAACTTCCATCTCTTGAAGCTCAAAATGAACAAAATCCTCCTTTTAACGGGCCTTCACACCCGCAACAAGTGACTGGCTTTCCATCACCGTAAGTGCAATTTAAACAAGTTCCAAGTAGAAGATTAACACCACACTGCGGACACGTACATAGATAACAATAAAAGCCATTAGAAAACATTTTGAAATTCAATTAAACTACTAAAAAGACTTATGAAAAAGCTAGTTACACTGTTTTTGGTTTTCATTGAAAAGACAAAATAAGCTAAATCCTACCCCTAATAAGCTACAAGCACCTCTTAACTAACCTAATAAGCAAGTCAAAACAAGAATTAAGCATAATGAACAAGCAATAAGCTAAAAAATCCAAATTAAGCACTTTGATGACAACTGTTTAAAAACAGACAAGTTAGGCAACTTTGAGCTCAATTTTAACCAGGCTAATGGAACCTTATGGCAATAAGCCCTATACCTATCAAAATCTTCTTAAAACATCACACTTGTAATAAACAGTTTTGAAAACTAAATAAGCTAAGAAAAAGTTGAATGAAAAAGGCAGATTGACTTTTTATTTGAAAAGACAAAGTGCTAATTTCAAGCTTAAAAAAAGATAAGTAAGCTAATAAGCTTTTAACTACAAAATAAGCTCAAACAGATCTAAATTGGCCTAAAAACTACTTGTTCTCTAATTTTGAAAACCTAAATCTAACTTATACTAGCTAAAATTTTAGCTTAAAAATGGCCTTAAGGCCTTTATTACTATCTGATGCAATTGACAACTTATAACCAAAACACAAAACTAACAAAAACAGGTCTAAGGACTTGCTTCTAACACTTTCTAAACACCAAATCAAAGGCAACAAAAGTAGCTAATGCAGCTAAAACACACTTGAGCTTTAAAATGCACATGAATTTAAATTTATGCTAACAGATTATACTAACTATCACACTAACTAGATTAAGACTGATTTAAGCCTTCAAAAACCTAAAATCCAAACTTTATAAACCATAATATGAAATTTAAATCCACTTAAAAAATAAAATGGCTATGGACAGTATTAACTTAAGTTAGTACTGTCTTTAGCCAAACAGCCCTTTAAAGTGTAAAATCCCATATTAAGCTTATAAATTTGAGATTTAAAGCACAAAATGCAAATACCAGATAGTTATAAGCTTCTAACAGACCTAATGAGCAAATTTAAGCAAACAAATAAGCCAGAAAAATAAGCTAGTAAATTATGCAACTATTTTTGATTTTTCAACTGTTTTAAGAACAAATATATGAAAATTGAAATTTAAACTAACAAGAGAACTAGATAAGCAACAAACAACTATATTAAGCATCAATAAGCTACTCTAAGCAGAAACAAGCAATCAATAAGCAGAAATAATCACAAATTAAACAGAAAGAAGCAGAAAAGTAATTAAACTGAAATTTAAGTGAAGAGATTGTGTACCTCAGCCCCAGCTAAACAGGGACTATAAAAGTGCTCAAATGAGCTTAATCTACTAGCAAGCTTAAGTAATAAGCTAAGAATAAGCCCCTATAAGCCCTTCCCGAATTGGCTTATCTTCCAAATGGGCTTATTCAATGAACTTTGAGACTGTGTAAATGGAAACCTTATTCACTTTAAGCTTTCAGCTGAGCTTAAGTGAGTAAGCAGTAGCTTATAAGTAGAAGAGCTTATGAGCTTATTTAAATGACTTTAGAAAACTTGATTGAACCAAAATGCAATTATGTAAAAACAGAATTTAAAAGACAGAATTGAAAGGAAATGAAATTTTATTAATAAAACTTGAAATTACATGACTTGAAAAGGAAATTACAATATTGAAAACATAATAAGCTGGAAAAATAAGCAATAAGCTATACTAAGCTACACCTACTCCTACTCCTAGATATTTTGCTCTACGAGTGAAGCCTTCTCTTTATAGCCTGGTGATGAAGCTTCTAGATCTTCATACGCTCCTCCATCCATTGATCTCAACCATTAAATCATAACCGTCTCTCAATTGCTTTGATCTTGCCCGTTGGATCTATGACACGTTTTTCAACCAATCATAAGTCGTGGGATTGCCAGCGTGGCTCCCCTAGATGTCAGAAGTGTCAGACTTGTTCTTCTAGAAGGGTTAAATTCACTTAAATCGGGGTTGAATTATGATACTGGGTGAAAAGGGGAAGAGGGGTGAACAGTAAACAATATTGGCGCCCGGAATTGGGCCATTGTTTTTATTTGGGCTTGGTTAAGGGGTTTAAGGGATTAGTTATTAAGGAACTTAACGACCGTTAGTTATTAGTTAACAAAGGACTAACGGTGTTATGGTTTTTAGGGCTTTTGGTGAAATTGAGTTAACAATAAGGGTTTTTTTGGTATTTTAAGGGTTTTGTCCTTTTGTGAGTTGACCATTGTTGACCAGGGTTGACTTTTGTTGACCATAGCTTGATAATTCCAGGCTCTTGTGCACTCTGTCCTTCTCGTGTTCGGATTTGTCCGTTTTTGCTTTGATTATGTCCATTTCTTTAATATCCGTACTTGCATATACATAAACACAAAACAAGCATATATTTGCTATTTTTATTATGTTTTTGGCCTTTTGGGTTCGTTTTACAAGGTAAAAGGTATGTGTAAAATAGCACATACCAAATTCCCCCATACTAAGGTATTGCTGTGTCCTCACACAATGTAATAAATACTCGTTTAAAACTAAGAATTCCAATCCCTTAAAACTAATCACCTCAAAAAATAGCAAAGTGCTCATTTAAAAGGATTAAGGAATCAATAGTTATGAAACACCCCGTTTTTTCATTTTCAACAATTTTCCATTTCTTTTTCTTTTCTTTTTCATTACTTTCCATACTTCAACACTTCTTAACATTGTTTTCATTATTCTCGATAATACTTAGGATCATGGAACAAAAATAAATTCATCGTCCACAACTTTCACTTTTCCATACTAAGCTTAAAAACAAGATCATTGTCAAATACAAGTCACGATACTAACACTACTCATAAGTACTAATTGTGTACTTACTTTTTCTCCCGCAAATCCTAATTTTGTATCTTAAGATTTTACTTAAGTCATATACCCGAAGACTCTTTAAGACTTGTTCGATACTTATTTAATCCAAAAACAAAGCAGGACGGTTGAAAATAAAGTTTTGGTTCCACCCTTATCCTTGAAAAATCGATGAAGTGAACGAAATTTTGGCTTTTGTTACTTTTGCCTTAATTCATGTCATATACCCTAAGGCTCTTTAAGACATAAATCAAGTAATATTATTTACACCATATACCCTTAGGCTTTTTAAGGTGAAAATAACTAAGCAGCATAATCACTAATTTTATAAGTACCATATACCCTTAGGCTCTTTAAGGTACAAATAATTTCACGATTAATATTACTTTTGCCATATACCCTAAGGCTTTTTAAGGCAAAAAGTAATAAAATGATTAACTCTACTCATACCATATACCATTAGGCTCTTTAAGGTATAAGTAAAGCAATAAACATGTAATGCATAAAATAAGCCAAAATTCGAATCATCGATTTCCAAATCAAAGGGAAGTTACTAAAAATTAAATTGAACCGGACAACCTTATTTATTAAACATTTATGCATATAAGTGAAACAAGCTAATGGGAGAAAAAGCCACAATTAATACTTATGAGCTTGAAAGAAATCCAACTATTCTACGTTTAATATCATGACTTATAATTAACTCTATCATTTCTCATTCTTCGCAATTTAAAATCTCTAAGAAAGAGACTCGCGAATGCTTAGCCTAGCGAATTAAGATCGGCACTTTAACAAGTCACATAGACTGGCAACAATCTCAACTCTAATAAATCGAGTTCGGCATAATGGATAAGCCTACATAAGACTAGCAACAAACTCGATTTAAATATGTTAAGGAAAAAGCTAAGGTATAAAACCGGTCGGATCAAAATTTATTTCTCGTTCTCACCTTTATTTATGTCACAACACTTATTTCATCACTTTATTCCAACATTTATCACTTTTTTTCACTTTATCATGCACAAAAATTTTTAAATTTTTGCTATTTTCACATAAATCACATATTTTTGGTGGAAAAACGGGTTACGTGAGAACAACGGCTGCAGGTATAATCAAATCGCTAGATTCCCCCATACTAAAACTACACATTGTCCTCAATGTGAGACTGTCACCCCCATACTAATTTCAAGGCATAATTCAAGTATTAAGGGTTCTCTACGCAAATATAAAGCCGTTTATTAATTATGCTAAAGATAAACGTTAGTCAATAAGATTTTTAGGATATCGGATTCCCAATATAAGCATGCAAAGGATAGAAAACTCGAGTGGACCGGGGAAAAACATCGAACACGGGAGTCTTCAAAAATTTTGGGCAATCCTAGACAAAAATCACAAAACACGAAACACGAGACAAGAAAGAGGCAAGCCTCCTCACATTAATTGTTAGAAAATAGATAAGAAGATAAAAACGCTTGTTTTTGTTAACCGAGTCACGAGCTTGACTATACCCCGAATTAAGTTGTCCATGGGGAAGCAAATGGAAGAGAAAATCTCAATCGGGCTTTCATTAATGTTTGGATAAACATTTAAGCACATGGAAGTTCCATCCCGATGAGATGCCACCGGCTCTAAGTGAAGATGCCAGGGTCAAAAATGGTGTCTTCACTCCCGGTGGAGAGAAGTAAAGGAGAATCCACAGGGTAGGTGAGATACAGGAGAAAAGTCCGAATAACAAATGTAAAGGAATCGCCATCTTCAACATTCTGAGAAACAACAATCTCACATCCTCCTGGGTCAAAAATACTCTCAATACTCGGTGGTAACGAGTCTTCTGGAACAAGAAATGTATCAACCTCTTCTATAACAACGTTGGTCAACTCACCCTGATCGGGCTCAATCTAAAAAAGAAACGAATCATATTCGGGAAGAGAGTTATTGGCATGAGTAGTGGTACTGGCACTTCTCGTCTCTTCCGTATGATCGCTAAAAGTCTCGAATTCGGGTAAAGAATTATCCAAATGAGAAAAAGAAGTATCAGACTTCTCAAAGAAAGAATCAATATCCTCGACGGGGATAGGAAATAAGGAGGGAGACTTAAGCACACAATCAGGAGTAGGGTTGTCTTTCAAAGATTCGATATTAGCAATAAGACGTTTGACGTTTAATAATTTCTCACAAAGAATAACGTCTTGGATTTGAAGAATATCTTCTAAGTCAATCCCTTCTTCTTCTTGGTAGACATCATTCACCTCTTCTAAGCTAACGTACTCGATGTCCTCAAAATTATCATCATAACTTGAAGTACCATCATTGTAAGAATCAGATAAAATCTCAGAGTGATCGTTCAAAGCATCAAAAGTAGAAGGATCTTCACAAATGGGCATATCACACGTATCTTTGGAAATACCCTCAAACTCACTTAGGATTTGGACAAGGATCTCAACACTAGGAATAGTGTCAAGATGCTCGTCCCCCATTATGAGAGAGTTATCGGATTCCTTGATTGGTGATTGTGTATTTTAAACACACAATAATAAAATATATAATATATTACCAAAAGAGCAATTAAGAACTTTCCTTAAGTCTCCCTTAAGAAAAGCTCACTCTAAAAGATATATATAATATATAATATACAATATACGTATGTTTTTCGGAAAGTATAATTTCCCGGGTCGTTTTCCTAATGATTTGAGAAAATGAAACCTCGCTTGATATTCGATATTGATTTGAATGAGTTCGAAGATTGATTGGGTTTTCTATAACTACTAATTAAAAGCATAATTAAAAACAAGCAATTAAAAGCAATTCAACACTTAACAATTAACGAGAAACAAATAAAACGCGATAAATAAGCAAGTACACTAAATTTAACTCCTAAAAATTCAAACTAAATTTCTAAACCTAAATTAGGACAAAAGAAAATTTTAAGAAAAAGAAAAAACATTTTTTTGATTATTTTTTATTTTATTATGAATTAAAAACTAATTTAATATAATTAAATCCAAAAAAATAGCAAATTAGATACTAAAAATTTAGAAAAATGATTTTTAAACATAGAAAAGTCTAAAATAACATAAAAACTCTGAAAACTATTTTTAACTATTTTTAAAAATAAAGTCCTATTTTAAAATTTAAAATTAAAAGCTCAAAAATGAAAATTAAAATCTAAAAGGTGTAAAAATGATTTTTCTGAATGTAAACCTAAACGTAATTCTTATAAAACTAAAACTATTTTTTTGTAATTTTCTAAAACTTTTTTCTATTTTTTATTGATTTTTCAATTTTCAAACCTACGAAAAATCCTAGAAAATAAACTAATAATGGGAAAATTCTCAAAAAATCAGGAAAAGTCCTACTAGCAACAAGGAAGAAGAGAAAAATAAAACTAAACAAATAGCTAATTAAATATAAATAAGCTTAAACAGCTCCGGCTTATTAAGAAAAGAGAAAAGAAAAAACGTGCTTATCTATTAAATGGAAAGGAATGATAACGGATGAGCTATTGTAGCATGATGGTTAACACGTTGGTCATGTGAAGGAGAGGTCTTGGGTTCGAGGTCTGGCAACCCACTTTTTTGCTCTTTTTTTATTTTTGACTTTTAACAAAAACTAAATATTAGGACTTAAAGAAAACTGATTTTTAAGCACTTTTTATGAAGACAACATAAGCTAAAAACCAAAATTGAGCTTAAAAGGAGCTTATTAAAAAGCTGATTGCAGAAAGTAGCCCTTTGAGGCTTATAAAACTTGATTTTACTTAATTGACCACAAAGACCTCAAATTAAGCTTAAAATCAAAACCAAAAGCTGTTCTAAACTCCTTATGATTTGCCCTATCTACTTTTAACAAGCTAAAGTCATGACTAACACTTAAACCTATCTGAATCTAAGGATTTAAACCTGCAACTCAGATGACAACTCAAAGAGCTTAAAATCAAAATAAGCTATTGAGCTTATTAAGCTATGACAGAAACTTAACTTTTGCAAGCTTGATAATCACCTAATATGCTATGAATTCAGATAATAAAAACAACTTTTATAAGCTAAGAAATTAAAATTAAAAGCTAAGATTCAATACTGCTGTTTTTGGTCTTTTTGAGGTTTTTGTGAACTTTTTTAAGCTAAATGAACATAAGCAATTAAACTAGAAATGAGAAAACTGGTTTAAAACTGAATTAACCTATATGAAATCTATAAACTACTTGAATTTTAAAATCTAAAACCTACAAACACTTAGCTAGATTGAGGCTTAAAGAAGACAGGAGTAGTAACCTATGTTACTACTGCTTGTGCAAATTGCAAATGAGTGAATCAAGCTTGCAGGTTCCCTTAAGGGACAATTCTGCACTAGTCACTCTTATTGAGTGACTTTGAACACAAAACAAGCAAGAACCAAGCCTTAGATGGCTTGGTTAAATTTTTCTCAATCTAATTTAAAAGGAAAAATCCCCTGGTGCTGGCTTAAGCAAATTACACTAAAACCTATTCAATTATGAAAACTAACTTATAAAATCTATTTCATAACTAATTAAAAATGATTTCAAAGCTAACTCAAGCAAAGTCCACAACTCAATTTGACTTTTGATGGTTAAACCTAGTTGTACCAAACACTCCTTAATTGTAAGACAGAATTGATTAAACCTTTTAATTATGAAAACTAGCTAACTAAACTTTGATACCAGATATTACTAGGCTTAAAACAAACTTAATAAACACAAATTAATAACCTATTTAAGCTAGAGCTAAGATTTAAAGACTATGCTAACTACTATATTTTTTATAGATTTTTAAGAGAAATTAAGCTATGACTAAATCTAAACTATATTAGGCTAAAACAGATAATCAACATACTAAATAAGCTAGAATAAAAGTGAATAAGCACTAGTAAGCAAACAGAAATCAAATAAGCACAATTAATAAGCAGATGAGCAACTTAAGCAAAATTTTGAACTATAAATGAAAACAGAATAGTAAATAAGAAACTTACTTGAGCCTTAGCTTAACAAAGGCATAAATGGCTCATAGAGCTTATCTACTAGCTCTGACTTATCATAGATAAGCCAGTTAAGTCCATGAGAGCCCTTCCATTACTGGCTCTCCTTCCATTTAGCTTATAATCCAATAAGTACAAGGTATTACTTCTTATTTTAGAGTTAAGGTGTAATTAAGGTTTGTTTAAGCTCAATAATAAGCTTAAAGACTTATTAGAGCTATTGAGAGCTTATAGGTAACAGTAGCTTAACATTTGAGAGGTAAATGAGAACTTATAAGTGAAATTAAAAGAGCTTATGACACAATAAAACTGAATTTTATTAATGAAAGCTTTGTTACATTACTTTGAAAGGAAAGTTACAAAGGATTACTTGAAAATTAAGCTAAAAAAACTAGAAAATTAAAAGTAAAGGTCTCTTCATGTGTGTGAGAGTGAGTCCTATATATAGCACCCCAGGGAAGCTTCTAGGCTGAGTTTATTCCCCCCGCTCCTTTCAATCACATCCCTTGAATTCCTTCAATGATTGGATCATTAGTTTTGGCCGTTGGATCACATATGTGCACACACGGATTGCCAGCGTGGCAATCCGTGATTGTGACACCTTGTGCTTTCTCTGAGAGTAAATCCAATGCAATTTTAAGCTTCCTTATGTGCTTCTCCTCTTCCACGTGGCTTTTGCTTGACTGTGAGCTAATAAGAGCCTATGATTTGACTAATTTCTCCCTGCCATCATGAATAAGAGGCCTTGAATTGTCGTATGTACCCCTTAATTGTAGAAAGCCCTATGATTTTGACTGAGGGGTGATTTTGGGGAGACGATGAATAGTAACATGAGCTTGGCGCCTTTTCTAACTGAAACGGGGTAAATCCTTTTTTAAACTTTGGAGAAATTACACATTCAGTCCTTGTGTTTGGTTTATGAAGGTGTAGTGTAAAAGGACTTTGAATATTGGCAGGAATGGTCCATGTGTTTTATGAAAAGGGTAATGGGCTAGGGTTTGGGCTTATGTCTTGGGCTTTTTTGGATTCGGGTAAGGTATTGAAAGATTTTAGGGCCCATTAAGAGTCCAAGGACCATTTGTGTAATTTTTGGAGAATTAAGAGACTGATTTGGAACTTTTTTGGTTTTTGTCTTATTATGGTTGACTTTGTTTGACCCACAATTGACTGAGGTTTGACTTTTTCTGGCTTTGGCTTTGAATCTTTGGCTTCTCTTGTGCTCTTCCGTTCCTCGTGTCCGTGTTTGCTCGTTTTTGACGGTTTTCTTGTTATTTTTGATATATCCGTAACTGCACACACAAAACACAAAAACAAGTATATTTTTGTCATCTTTAGTCTGTTTTGGTTCTTTTGAGGTCATTTTTGGTATAAATAGATAAGTGTAATTTACACTTATCAGTCATCAACCGATCGAGCTTGAGCACAAAGCCTACTAGGCCTTAAAGCATGCAAACTTTGACCTTGAGACCGCTGGTGATCATCGTAAGGTTCAACTCAATGAACTAAATGAACTTCGTGATCATGCCTATGAGAACTCTTTGATCTATAAAGAGAAAACAAAGAGGATCCATGACTCAAAGATAAAAAACCGCGTTTTCAACGTCGGTGATCAAGTCCTCCTCTTTAACTCTCGATTGAAGATGTTCTTAGGCAAATTAAAATCCCGTTGGTCCGGACCGTTCACCATTACCCAAGCCTTTCCATATGGCACCGTTGAGTTATCTGAAAACTCCGGGCCAAATTTCAAGGTGAACGATCATCGAATTAAGCACTACTCTAGAGAGGACGTACCAAAATTGGTTGTCCCGGATCTCCAAACCTTCCCCAAGGACAAATGAATTCGGGGATTGGGTCAAGCTTAGTGACCCTAAACAAGCACTTCGTGGGAGGCACCCCATGCTTATCTATTTTTCTTCTTTCTTATTTTTATTGTGATGTGAGGAGGCTTGTACTCTTCCGATTCTTGTTGTTTGTACTTGTGATTTTTTATAGGATTGCCCCAAAAATTTTGAAGACTCTCGTGTTTGGTGTTTTGTCCCAGTCGCCACCAAATGTAATGTATTCGCCGTGAAGCCATTGGTACTTGACTAGAGTCCACAGCCACAAAGCGAAAAAAAAACACGCTTAATATTCGAGAAGGATGACTAACCAGTAACGACAAAAGAAAATGGTGATAATCACACTTGAGTACGAATAAAGCATCATGAATGAGGTGGAAAAACTAGTAAACGATGTATTGATAATAGAATTCCATCTATCCCTTTGGACTATCAATCCCGAATGCTAGTAAAAAAAGCAAAAGAGAAGACAGCTGGAGAATGTGTGTGGACTTCAAGGATTTGAATAAAGCATGTCTTAAAGATGGCTATCCGCTACTGAAAATAGATTGGAAGGTAGAGTCTCTCTGCAGATATCCTTTCAAAATGTTTCCTGGACACATACAAAGGGCACCATCAAATAAAGATGGCAAAAGAAGACGTGGAAAAGACAACATTCATCACAAGCCAAGGGATATTCTGTTACTCAAAATTGCCGTTCGGATTAAAAAATGTTGGAGCTACTTATCAACGCCTGGTGGATAAAGCCTTCCAAATAAAAAAATTTGACCAGAACATAGAAAGGTATATTTGGTGGACGACCTAGTCAAATAAAAAAACCGCAACAGGCACAAGAAGTAAATCAAGACATTCAGGAGCGTTCAAAAACCCAGGAGATAAACATGAAGTTAAAATAAAGTCCCAAAAACATGTACCGTTTTGGGGATAAGAATAATGCACATTCCTGGATACAAAGTGGAACTGCTGGTACGGATTAAAGGTAATGCCTGTATAAAGGTTGGAAAGCGGTCTACAGCCTACATCTCCAAGAGTGGTTTGAAGGACGTTGCAAAGCTAAAATGGGAATGACGTACAAAGGCTAAATGGGAAGCTGGCAAGCCTCAACAGATTTCTGTCTAAATCAGCCAAAAAATCATTGCCATTCTTTAAAACTTTGAAGAACTGCACAAAGAAAAGTGACTTCCAATGGACCGCGGAAGCAGAAATGGCATTCAAGCAAATGAAAAAATTGATAGCAAAGCTGCCTATGTTAACCGCACCAAAAGAGAAAGAGGAATTGATCATCTACCTGGCGGCAACAAAGGAAGCCATCAGTGCAGTTCTAATGATGGAAAGGGACGGGAAACAAGTGCCTATCTACTTCGTCAACCGTGCATTACAAGGTCCGGAAATTAATTACACTCCAATGGAAAGCTGATACTTGCTCTGGTAAGTGCTAGCAAGCGACTAAAAAGATATTTCCAGGCACACATAATCATTGTAATCACGGACCAACCAATAAAGCAGATACTGTCAAATCCGGCGATTACATGAAGACTGCTCAAATGGAGCTTTGAGCTAGAAGAACATGACATCCACTATAGACCAAGAACGTCAGTTAAGGGACAAATTCTAGCGGATTTCATTGTGAAGCGTCTAAAAGATGACCCCTTGGATACACCCATGGAGGACGAAGAAGAACTTCCAAATCTATAGGTACTATTCACGGACGGATCATCATGCATAGATGGTTCTTGAGCCGGCCTAATACTTACGAATCCGGAAGGAATGAAATTTACATATGCCTTAAGGTTTAGGTTCGACACTACCAACAACGAAGCAGAATATGAAGCTAATGTGTCGTTGTGTGGTGTTTATTTTTAAGATTCAAGTTTTAAATTTATATTTTATCGACTTAACCAAAAACAACACTTTAACGGGCAGTGTACCCGGTCGGTGGTAGATTCGTGGTAAGTAGGGTGTCGAACACTTGAAGTAGTAGTGTGTCAAACACTTGAAGACGAGTTAACTCTCACTCAATTTATATTATATTTTGGTTTTATCTAATCAAAGTTAGTTCTAAAATCTATTCTAACATAATCAAATCCTAATCCTAATTCTACCCACGGGGTAAAAAGGGGTTTTCAACCAGAGAGACCTGTCCACGATTTGGGTCGGTATGACTACAATCAATTCCAAGACAGCTCTTCTCCTCGAATATCACAACGAGATGTCTATTAACAGAAATCAAAGAAGCGTCGACCTTCTGAAAGAAAACTATCTTTAACCATTATTACCACCGATTAGAACGTTGGTTTTGTTTTTATGAGTCAAATGATTTTCTTCTCTCGGAGGTGGCCTATCATTCTAGAAGGGAGAAGACTTAGACGACTTCTCCAAGACTAGACCCATTAATTCTGTCATAATTAAAGCATCCGCATAAAGCATCTTTATTACTTGATTATAATCATCCTTATGATTAAAGTCAATGTGATCTTGTAAACCCAAGCTCATAGAGACTTTACCACTTTACCGCATATGGCAATTATACTCTAGGTAGAACCACTTCCAACGTATCCTAATGGAATTCATACGTTAATTGTTGAATTATCTAGATTCACCTACTAGTCAACACGAGTTCATAACCAAAACCATATCTCTTTTAACTCGCTTACCATCCGAAGCGTCCTCTATAGTAGCCCCGATTTCGAAGCCACTAGTTAAGCCCGAAGCGTATCCTAGACACAGACTTAGAAGGACAATATTTGTGTAACTATGATTCTAGATGTATAAAATACTATATGGAGAGCTATCCCAGACTCTAGATCTACTTGGTCCGTATCACTAGATCTAGTTGAATGATAGGTCGCATACAAAAGCGTGTAAACAAGTATAAATTGATAAACATAAATAAGCATTCAACGATAAATCAAGAAATCAAGATAAATAAATACCAAATATTCAGATCTTCATAATAATAGCTAATACCCAAAGGTATTAGCAAACGTCATAATAAATACAAAACCAATTATTTAGCCAAGGTAAACTAACCGAGTTAACGAATGATGCCAAAAACTGAACGATTACTAAAGTATACGGAGTTACACGTTGTCTCCTATGGAATTGATAACGTTGCTCGACCTCTTCTGCACTTATTCTCCTTTGAAAATCAACTTTTATGATTTAGGTATCGAGAATATGATTTAGCACACTTAAAATTCGTTTTTGAGTTTTCTATTTATAAGGTCTGGAAGTCAGTTCGATACGGCGTATCCAAGTATTGGATATGGTGTATTGGGGATTTCTTGGAGTAGGGACCACGCTTGATATCTTTCAAAATATTCACATACTATTTCTTGAATACAACGTATTGAGTCTCTCTGGATACAACGTATTGAGCTTTATCCCTCTGTGGTCTTTGGTGAGTGCAGGCACAGGGATTGGGGGATTTAATTTTTTTATTATTGGGGAGGCGGAAGGGACTGGATACGCCGTATCCTTCTTTGATGACAAACAAGCGTATTGTCTTCGTATTGGTCTTCAGAATAGTAATCTTCAAAATATCTTCATTTAAGCTCTAAAATGCGCGCCTTTTGCTAATATTCACCAAGTACTCCATAATTACTGCAAATCTCGTATATAAACGATTAAGTAACAATTCTTTGCAATAATTATACAAAATGGGTTAAATACATGGGATAAATGATGCTATAAAATAGACGTTTTTTGATGTCATCAAATATCCCCTCACTTGAATCCTACTTGTCCTCAAGTGGCCTTTAGAAGTTAATAAAAATGTATCCCTAAGGATATTTTCCATTAAAGCATTTATTTGATCTATTACAAGTACACAACCAAACACCTCACAAAATAGGAAGATGAAAACACTCAAATCACTTAACTAATCTATGTGGTAACATGTAACTAATTTGCTCAATTGCTCAGTCGTGACGAGTATTCTATCAAAAGCTTGGCAATGATACACATCTCCATCGTTAAAGCTAAGGAGTAACAAGTTTATAAAGGTAAATATAGGTTTATATGAGAAGGCTTAGGGTTGATTACTCTAACTAATCTTTATCGATACCAATATTCTAGGAGGGCGACAAAGACCACACATGCACACCCGTAACGACGGGATAAGTACATGTGACTGCTCACTCTCACCTCGAAAAAGCTAAAGAGTAGGAGTAGTAAAGTAATATAAGGTATGGATCTTCTAACTTTCACCAATAGTAATAAACCAACAAGGCAGCTAAGACGTGCATACATGTCCGTAACGACGGAATAGACATGCATGCTCGATCACATCCTCATTCGCGTAAAACCCATGGTTAATGATTAGGAAAGGGAATTAAATTATTGTTAAATAAAAATTACGAAACAAATAGATTAAGTCTAGAATACAAGTTGCTAGACACTTTTTCTCGACCGTTACCATGATAAAGACACAACTATTTACAACGTCTTGATCATAGATAAAAAAACAACCTAAGTTGGCGTTCCCATAACGGTCAACTTCCCAAACATCCCATACTTTACAAGGTAAGTGGCAATATCTTCCACTTTATACAATACTCTACATCGTCGATTTGTATCAACGAATAATCGATCCTTCGTGTAATTCCTTCGGTAGTTGCGAAACGATTATCTTCAAACTTTCTTTCTCATTTTTTTTTGCAATTTTTCTAATTTTTTCAATTTTTTTACTAACACTATACTACGAAACTCGGTGTAGTTTCACCATCTTCATGATCATAATAATTCCAGATAATTCCTTTGGTAATTCTTTCATTCTTCGGACGTACCACTAATTGAGATGGTAGTAAAATACAAGAGTTTTAAACTTAATCTAACAGGGTAGGGTGCAATTTTAACCGCACCAAAGATATAAAATGACACAAGACTCGGGAAATACAAACTTTACACTTTAAGCAACTAGCAACTGTAAATTAAACTTAATCTAACATGGTAGGTTAAGGTGTAATGGTGTAACAAAACAAATAGTTAGTGTATTATTCTAAAGGGATTTGCTCTACGGATGTTCTAGAGTGGATCTTCACTCTAAAGATGAGAGTGGAAAAGGGTTTAAACGAGAGGTTAACTAACCGGTGTAGTTAGTTAATAAGCAACATGTAAAGGCGATTTGGGTGTAATCCTAAAATTTACCAATTTAAACAAGTTACTCCATCTAAATCCATAGTACTTATCATTGCGGTCTTGAGTGATATACCAAGCCAAGTTCTAAAGTCTACAACATCACCGACACACTCATATTTTGTGGAATTTGGGTAAACATTTAGAAACGGAAAGGCTAAATCCTCACAATATCTAACAAGGGTTATTGTGTGCGGGTTACGTATCAAGTAATTTCACAAAACTATGCTTGAAGTTTTTTTAAATATGAGCATAATTTAAGCATTTTAGTGTGAAAATTAGGACAAGTAAACATTCTAATTCCATGCCCCCACTTGAATTATACAACGTCCTCGTTGTATAGACAAAACATTAAATACTGGAATTAAAAAGAATTAGAATGAGAAACTCCCCTGATATTTGCTCGGTAGATTCTCCATGTTGAGTTTATTAGCAAGATTGTGTTGAACA